>QNGE01002363.1:0-76342 GCA_008508345.1 Paragonimus westermani
ACGGTGGCATAAGGTTGGGGAAACTCTGGGCGTACAAATTCAAGATCTAGCACTGCAAGGTTTGTTCGACGGGCTGCTTGGGAGGATGATTCAATCTGCGAAATATAATGCGGAATCATTTTATCCTTTTATCTACACCTAGACGGTGTGATGTTTTTCCAGACAGTGCAATACATCTACACACTCGAAGAGTCCGCTCTAATGTAGCAAGCCGATCAACCTCATGGATTCGAATGAGAAAAGAAGTTGGCCAGTGACACACGGGCGTTTGCTGTACGAACTATGAAATGCACGCACAAAGTTGATGGTACCAGCACCATTTCAGACGTTTCAAAGTGCTGGGAGTAAATCGAAATATTGGCATTTTTACATGCTTTTCCCTGTTTTCACTAAATTGATAGTGGAAAATATGGGTTTTAAACAGGTACGATGTGTGCTCGATAACAAGAGCAGATACGGTCGCAAACCGGATCTCCAACGTATTCACGCAATCTTCGGTCATTACATATATAAAAACTACCTGCACTTAACGAAAATACTTGTTACCTGTAGCACCACATATCGAAACTCAAAACGTTTTAAGTCGGAGTTGGATGTGTGCCATTTACCTGAGCCAGAGCGAAAACTTCGGAGCTTCTTCCACATCTGCTCTTTAAAGTGGCAGACCATTTATTAAATAGGTATTCTGACATTAGCAAAGGGCTAATAGGCTACTTAATGCAATAAGACAGGAGAGTGGGCGGTTGATTAAATTATTTGTAGCATGGTGAAGATATCTCCGGGAAAAGAGTTACGAATGTAGAGTTCAGACGAGCTATGGCCGGTCAGTTACGAACAACGCAACGAGTAGACAAGAAATGTATTGCCGACACGTGAAATCGACGAGAGCGAGCGAAGATCGAGATGAAACGTCAGTACAGCAAAACGTCAAGCGAGCAGGCACCAGAACAGAACGTTCGAGTGCGCGGGTGACATGCCGGTGACCATACTCGTTGAAACAAGCGTTTGAGCGCGTACAAAATGTGGGGAGGAGAAAGAGTACAAATGCTAACTGTAACTTCAACACAGTTAGCAATATACAAATAGGTTCGCTACTGAACTTCCCCGCTAGATGACAACCAGAGTGTTGACTTCGACAATGTAGGAGTTTTTAAGTTACCCGGAACCGTTGACCCGAGCATGAACGGTCAAATTTACTCCTACCGTAGAGCTTGCGCCCACGTCCGGTGGAAAATGGGGAGGAAAACACCAGAAGGTTTATGGCAGGGCACAGTCGGGCAGGTTAATAATTGCGGGCAACAGGGGAATTGGGAACAGACAGGTTGTGGTCGGCCTAGTAGGGCCGTAGCCTTGTTCACGTCCATCGTAGGCGCTCTTCGCAGGAATTCGAGCGTCTTCTCGTAATGCACGCTCTCAGTGCCCCATGTAGATGATGGATGGTTAATTCCAGGTATATAGAATATACAGTCCTCTTAAGTGGAAAACGATAACCTCACCGGACTTTCTGACTCCATGGCGTCCGATAAAATAAGGCTTGCTTTTGCTTTTTGGAAGAAAACGTCTCGTCGACAGTCTGCTGTACGTCAGGCCATCTAAAATCAACTTGGTAAGGAAGTGTGACAACAAATATTAGAGGCAGCAGACGTCCACGTAATCTGCGAATTGCACTTGCCTCCGCAAATCTCGCCCGCGTCTGCTCTGGGGCTTGGCTCTGTCGAGGCAGGCGGAGTTGCAACCTAAACGGAATCTGTACCAACGCTAGGTAATGCACCGACCGAAGAGGGCGTTGCTGTTCGCGAATCAGTTTCCTTTCCGGATACCCCTATAAACGCTTGTTTCAGTCTATCAATTGAGATCACCTCGCGTTTACCATTGCGTTCTAACACGAAAGTTTTGGCATAGCGTGCGAGTACGCGGAACGGTCCGGCATACGGCGGATGAAAAGGTCTTCGAGAAGTAACCGCACAAACCATAACATGAGAACAAGTTGACAGACGAGGATGTGCATACGTTGGCGTCGTCTGTTCTCTCGGTGGAAGGGGTCGGAGTCGTCTCATGTTTTGGGTTAACTGCTCACCGTATTCCGCGAAGTTGTTGGGTCCCGTTGCGCGTGGGGCAACCAACTCGCCGGGCAAACGTAAGGAGCACCCATAGACTAACTGGGCGGGGGTGGTATGCAGATCTGCCTTCAGCGTGTTCCGGATACCTAACAAACTAGTGGAAAAAGCTCGTGCCATGAGGGATTGTTGCTAGCTGATAGTGAACTTTTCGATTGCCGATGAGAACGCTCAACCAACCCGTTGGCTGCCGGGTCGTAATCTGTTGTGCGAATTCTACTACAGCCTAGGGCGTTGAGGAATAAAATGAAGGCCAAGTCAAAATGTGACCCGCCGTCGGTAGTCACTACAACAGGGCAACCAAACTGAGCGACCAAACGTTCCAAGAATGCCCGTGCGACGGTTTCCGACGAGCAAGCAGGAATTGGTATAGCACCTGGCCAACGCGTAAACCTGTCTACGCATGTCAGGATGTAAGTATACCCACCCGAGGGTGGCAAGAGTTCGACCAGGTCGACATGCGCATGACAGAAACTCTTATCGGGGGCTGCAAAACTTTCCACTGGGTACGCGTGTGACGATGGATCCCTGACTGCTGGTGGTTTATGCATGCTTTCGCCCATGTGCGGACGTCGCGATTGACGTTGCACCAGACAAAGCGCTGTGTGACCATTTTGACTCTTGAATGTATGCCAGGGTGAGACATGTTTTGCAACGTTTCGAAAATTCGGCGGCGGAAGGCCAATGGAATAACCGGGTGAGAGATACTTTGTGAAGTGTCACAAATAATCATCCCTTCGGAGGAATTCATGGGGAAAACACTTTCTTACTTGAGGGAACTGGACCGCCGGAGTTGTTCTATCTCCGGGTCGTCGTCCTATGTGGCTGTGATTGCCGACAGCTCTACTGAGCTTTCTGCCGTGCTCAGTGCAGCATTAACGAGCGAGACAGCATAGGCAACTGGGCTCGCAATACCTGAAATATGACGAATATCGGCCGTGAACTAAGCGATATAATCCAGGTCTCTGGTCTCTATGAGGGAATACCTGTCCTTTGTCGAGCGTAACGTGTACGTTAGCGGCTTATGGTCTGTGAATACGATGAAGTCACCGTCTCCAAGGACATGTCGAAAATGGCGGATACCGAGATATACCGCTAACAACTCCTTCCCAAAAGCACTATACCACGACTCAGTTGGTTGTAACCGTTTACAGATAAAGGCTAATGAGTACCACTGGGCACCGAGTTGCTGCTGCAGAACCGCCCCTACAGCCACGTCTGATGCATCCACGCTTAGTGTCAAGGGAGCAGACGGATGATGATGCGACAGCGATGCTATATTGGCGATAGCCCTTTTTTAAATAATGAAGGCAATTTTTACGGCCTTTGGGCATAAGAATGAACGTGCCGTATCTTTGAGCAGGTCGGTGAGCGGTTGCATTATACGGGGCCAGTTAGGGATGAAACGACGGTAAAAATCACCAAAACATCAAAACGTCGGAATTGTTTGAACGATATGGGCTCCGAGTAGTCCACTATTGTCTGTACTTTGTCGGGGAGAGGTTCGATCCCGCTCGCAAATATACTGTGACCTAAGAATGCTACGCCGGACGCTCCGAAAGAGCATTTAGCTAGATGTATGATCACTCCATGATGCGACAATCGTTTGAATAATGAATGCAAGTGTACGCAATGTTCCTCCTGCGATGAGCTAACCACCAAGATATCATCTAAGTACGGATATGCACCGTCCAGTCCACGACACACGTCATGAATAAAACGTTGGAAAGTCTGAGTGGCGCTGCTCAGACCAAACGGCATGCGTAAGAATTCAAAAAGTCCAAACGGTGTTATGACTGCTGTCTTTGGGACGTCTTCGGGGGTTACGGGAATGTGGTTGTGAGCGCGCACTAGGTTGATTTTTGTGAATAGCCGTTTCCCTGACAGGTTTGCCGTCAAGTCCCGAAAATGGGGAACTGGATACCTATCGGGAGTGGTTGCGTTGTTCAACGCTCCATAGTCGCTGCACGGGCGCCAGTCGTTGTCAGTTTTTCTAGGCACCATGTACAATGGCGAAGCCCACGGACCACTGGACGAACGGATAATGCCGAGTTGGATCATATGCTCGAATTCGGCTCGGGCAATTTCGAGCTTATCGGGAGCTAAACGGCGTGGACGACCTCGAACTGGCGGCCTTCGTGTGACAATGTGATGTGCGACGTCGGTTGTCACGGCCAGTACTTCGTTAGCGGGGCGGATCAGTCGAGGGAATTCAGATAAAGTTTCCCGTAAGGCTCGCAAACTAGGGGATTGGCTAGCATAGGACTGATCGAAGCCGCGTGCGACGACTTGCCCACAACGTCTAGTTTTGTCGAGCTATCGATCAGACGCGATCGACATGCGTCGGCTAGTAAATCAAAATATCGGAGGAAGGCGATACCAACAATAGATAAAAGAATATCGGCCACAAGAAAAACCCAGGGAAAATTGTGTCTAAGACCGAAGTTTGAATTCAACAGCAAACTACCGAAGGTTCTGATGGACGTGCCGTTTGCAGCTCGCAGAGTAGTACCGGACTCTGATCGCGCATCCATTACTGAATGCGAGATGACAATAACCTCCACTCATGTGTCGATTAAAAAATGCACTTTGGAGGTTAAAGCCCTCAGAAAGAAAAGGCGACTGTTGTTTGCCTGGTCTATGGCTGTCGTCATTAGGACACGCCGGCCCGCTAGTTTAAGCGTTTGTTAACACGTCGGCTACATGGCGATCGGCATCGTCTGGCGTTTCCACCATACGTCTCATGATACCAACAAACACTGCCAGTCTTTAGTCCGGGCGGTGATCAGGCGCGCGTTTGGGGAGTTCTAGACGGTGATTCATTGCGCTGAATGCTGGCACAAAGATCAGCCAGTTCACTCCGCGACTAAGCTATCTCGGCGTTCGTTTCTAAGGCGTCGCGTTCATGGCATTCGAATGATTTCCGCAGGCTTTCTATTTCAGCGTCCTTCGTGCCCAACAGATGATCCGCCGGACTGTTCGAGTTAACTATTTGCCCAACTACTGCTGGCTGCCCTGTGCCTCGTAAACGCCCATGTATTGCATCGACCGAAACCGCTAGGTCACTTAACGAACGTGGGATTAACACGGAAAGTAGCCCCTATGTGAAATCAGATAACCTCTTTCTCCACAACTCCTACAAAAACTACTCAGAAAACTGTGATTTGTCTGCTACATGTCGCATCTCCCGAAGAAGAACCGACGAATCTTGTCCCTCAACTGTAGCCGTTGGAGCAGTTGTTACAAACGTATTTTACTGGATGGCTGTGTTTCCTTGAGAGTCATTTGCTTAGTGGATCCATAACGATCGGTTGTCGACCCTAGTAAGATATCACTAATCAGGTTCGCATATTTCGGAGAAGACGCAGTACAAGCTGCGAGAACTTGTCCGAGTCACTTGCTATGCGCCGGTTGCCGAACTTTATTTTCAACACAGCGACCCACAGCTCTGGATCGAGATCCCCAAAAGCGGGAGCAGCTGGCGTGATCAACGAGAATTCGGACTTGACCTCTTCAATGTCCATAGCGACCGAGCAAATGGAAACATATATATATGCATTATGTGTACAATATACGCAGCCAAAACGTAATGATTGGAGGTGAGACGAGCTATGGCCGGTCAGTTACGAACAACGCAACGAGTAGACAAGAAATGTATTGCCGACACGTGAAATCGACGAGAGCGAGCGAAGATCGAGATGAAACGTCAGTACAGCAAAACGTCAAGCGAGCAGGCACCAGAACAGAACGTTCGAGTGCGCGGGTGACATGCCGGTGACCATACTCGTTGAAACAAGCGTTTGAGCGCGTACAAAATGTGGGGAGGAGAAAGAGTGCAAATGCTAACCGTAACTTTGACGCAGTTGGCAATAAACAAATAGAGTTGTTACACAAAGAGGACCTCCGGGAATTTCCACAGTGCTTTGTTAAAACTGGTCGCAATGACACAAGTGCTCAGGAGGTGACGTAATTGTGAAAATCTGCAAAGAAACTAAAGGAAAAACAATCATGCATCAACACAAACAAAGTAAACATTTTGTCACATAAATGAAAATTATGAACATGTAAAACCGCAACACATTGGATATTTGCAAACGATGTGACCGGCCATCTATAAAACTAAGCAGAAAGGCTGGTTCTTCAGTACAAACGCACTGAGCGGTCATGCATATATCAGAATTTCTGAACATCTCCCGTCCTGACATTCCAAACAGATCGATTGCTTGAACGTTATTTTCAAGTTGACCATCACTCACATTTGATCGCAGCGTTCGCATTCAGATAGACTTTCCGACCAGCCTCTTTCGAAAAGAAGCACTAGATTCGAGTTTCGCTCTCATTAGAGCTCGTCAGTAGTGCATATCCTTGCCACGGCCGGGATTTGAACTCCGGACATTCCAATCATGAGGCNGATCAAATGTGAGTGATGGTCAACTTGAAAATAAACCAAATCCCCGACTACTCATCAGTATACTTTATTTCGTTGTTTAACTCACTTGAACATTACGGTTTAAGAAAACGTTGGGCAATCATAAAACAGCATATCTAACTGGCGTAAGCAGTGTTACTCGACAAACGGTGCACAACACTAAGTGTTCATCTAACATCAGTTTGTTTTTTAAACTGAGGTCTCTAGCTGTGTAGATATACATGTCTGCATAAGTTTACTGGTGCCGTTCAGCTTTGTTGCAGCAAGTTTACCACTATCAGCGACACTCGTACCCGAAATTCCCCAACTCTACTCCAATGCAGACGAATACGAAAACAAACCGTGAGTCAACTCACCGTACAAACAGGAAGATCGTACTGAGCAAAAACCGAGGAGCTAGGATGGTAAACGTAGGTGAACCGTTATGGAAACTGCACGAGTGCTGCCGTAGAAAGAAAGTTTTAGTAGCATTGTGATTAGGAACAGTGACTGGAAACGTCAGGTGTATTCCGGATGTCAAAGACCGCGATATTGTTACTGTAACGATTCACGTCTGATTGTTGAGTTACGCGTAGCCCATAAAACTTACCCCAAAATGAGAACAAGATTGGATCCAACAATTTCTACGGTACTATTAACGCAATGCATCTATAATTACAAAAGGCAAACCTCAATCGTTCGCGACGATAGTCTCGTCCAGCAAAATCAACAGCTTCTCAACAGGACCAACAAGGTCAAAGGTGAACCGACAGGCCAGCAGACCAGAATAAGAATGACCACTCGCGTGGCGGACATTTAATGACATTAGTTTAATAAAACTAAATGGGGTCGGTTAGGTAGTGGGAAAAAGTGTTGGGTTAGTGGGAAAAACGGGGAAAGCAAACGATGGGAACAAATTTTCTCAGTTCGTGGATCAACAAATTTACAGTCACATTTGAATATAGATTAAAATAGTGGAAATAGTAGCGGCTTATTGCGCAGTAACCAGTGTGTGGAAACTTCCTCGCAAAGTTTTACTCCAGGTTCGGTAAGTTACCCAGTGACAATGATTCTGAAGACAACAAACAGCGCTGTACTGTATATATTGCCACGACCGATGAAAATGTAAGTGTACATCCAGCAAGCGTCCTGCGTACAGCGCGTGGGACGGAAAAGGTGAGGAATTCCCAATTGGCGGAAACAGAGCATATAATTAGGTCGAACAAACATGCTTCAACAGTAAATATCAAATTTTATAGCAAAATACCAAGAAAAATGGAACCATTCTAAAAGATCGCTACAGAGCTTCCTTTCAGTAGGCCATTCTCATAAACAAGGGCCTTCGTTACAATGATGGGGGTAGCAAAATTTACCGTTAGTTGCTAGCTGAATGTCCAGCAAGTAAAAAGCACAGGAGAATAACAACCGGGACAGTCCGTAAGATGGTCGGTCGTGGAATAACGGTGCGCTGTTTAGGCCCGTTATTTGAGTTCAGCCTTCAGTATATATCTACCACAGCGGGCTACCCAACCCTGGCAGACTCGCAAGTGAGAAAAAATTGGAGAGGTAGGTTTACCCACTGGTGAACGGTAATATGCCGCAGTGGTCTCTCCACTGCACCAACTACAGGTAATCTAAAGCCAAACGAACTGTGAAGTGCTTATGCCAGGTAGGAAAAAGCACCGTTTGCCATTAATGTGCTTTTGGAGAACTGGTATCCTTGCATTTGTTGACCAATGTTCTGCGCTGATTTCTTTAGGATAACCTTGAAAAGGACTCGAAAAATTGTTTGTGTATACAGAGAAAACATAGTATCAAATATCAGAGACAAGACAGATGTTACAAACGAGCATTTTAGATGTAGGAATCATTAACGTACTCAGCAAATATTACAAGCCTTCGCACTCTTTTGCCCTGTTTTTCGTGCAATGGAGGAGAAGGTTAAGGGCACACGTCAGATGCGTTGGGTGGGTGTTCTGAACGGGATGGCGGAACTGAACATGTGGGCAGAACAGTGGGTGCACCTTCTCCAACGAACGTGTGCTTTGCTTGACCAGTCGAAATGACCTCGCCTATTGCCATCACGCTGGACAATAAAAGACTTTTTGCTTCGTTGTAATACAGGAAAAAGACCTGTATGTGGCGGCTGCGGAAGCTTGTGAGAGCTGTCTGTGCGTATGAAGACGTGGGAGCAGGAAGAAGGTTTTTCGTGTAAATAGAGGGGTGGCGACAACTCTCATGGTTAAACTGAAAGTAACTATTGCATGTGACGTGCTGAGCGCGCTGCATATCTTTCGTGATCGACAGGCATGGTTGTCGATGGAAACATCAATTCCATAGGAATACGTAGGGTGCAACAGTAGACGAGTTGAGCTGTTGCGGCTTCCAAATTCACCTTAACGGTGTTACGCAACACAGGAAGAACTAAAGGCGAATCATCTGATCAGGTGAAGTTAAAGGGTGCACAGAGGGCTGCATTCAGCTGACGATGGAAGCATTCTACCACCTCGTTGGACTCTGGGTGATAAGCAGTAGTGCACATGTTTGCAGCCAAGGTTGTTCAAAAGATTTGCAAAAGACCCTTTAAAATGAAAACCACAATCGATTGTCACGGCTACAGGACAACCAAAACGGGCCATCCAACGTTCCAAAAGGTCGTATACCGCTGTTTCGGAAGCGCAATCAGGGAGTGGGATTGCCTCCGTCTAACCAGTATGACGGTCGACACAAGTCAGGAAGGAGGTAAATCCGCCAGAAGGTGACAATTGTTGAAATATCGCTACCTTCCGGAACGAGAGCAAAAGTCAGTCTTCGTGGTACGAAGCAAATCTCCGTTTGTTGAGTTTTTATTGGCTGTTTAATAGACTAGACGCATCGGTAAAATGAAGAATTACAATTGATGTTGACGCTCTCGCTTTCTCATTGGTCGGCTCGACTCCACTTGAAGCTCGTTTGTTTCAACGCGTGACGCACTTAAACAACTTGTTTTGCTCCGGTGCTCATTATAACAAAATCCGATGCTGGAGCAGCGTGCCGTGCTGATTGGTCCCCGCGCTGACACACAAGTCTGTCCGTGTTTTCGACACTGATCGGCCCTAGACTTCTGCCTTACTCTCACTTGCAGCTCCGTTGTGTTGTTTGCAAGGTGTAGGCACCTTGATGCTGAATGTTTGAATAGGGACGTAGTCATTTTCAGTAGTTAGGTCCTTTCCCGTCCCCTTCTTTATCCTTCTATCTTTCTATATAGGGTTTGCTTTTTCTTCATGGTTGTGTGGCAGTTGAGCATTAGTGTTAACCACTGATGTATTGCTGTCTATGATGATGATGATGATGAGACTTCTGCAAATCAATGGTTGACTTCGTATCGATGCCTTTGTCCAATCCAATCCCTTTACATCCTTAGTTTTTTCGTAGCATAATCCACTGCTGGTTCGTGATAATACTTTCTTCTCTTTAAGGATGAGGTCTTCACCCGGCGTTACTCTTGTTCTCAGGTGCGCCCAATTCCTCCTCTTCAGTACGCCGGAATTTATTTCGTATGACCGATAACCGCAGTGCCTCACCACCACTCCTTTTATCCATCGCCGTGGGTTTTCTGGAACGCACTGTACCCATACCTTATCGCCTACCCGCGGAACTGGTAGGTCGCGGGCTCCTTTGTCACGTTATCGCGTTTGGGTTAGCATTCGTCTCCTCAAATCATCGTGCTGTTCAGTTACGTTCAGCGATTGGGGTTTCAGTAGTTCTCCTATTATCGGCAAATGCGTGCGTGTTCTTCTCCCCAACATTCTTTGAGCGGAAATGTGGGACATAGTTTCGTTAAGAGTATTCCGTTTTTACAATAACATTAAATATGGATCGTTTCCAGATAATTGGGCCAGTTGCAGCAGTCGCTTTGCCGTTTTGACCGCCGCCTCGGCTTTACCATTTGACTGACTGTAGTACGGACTACTTGTACGGTGCTCGAATCCCCACTTTTCAGCAAACGTTCTAAAATCCGCGCCGATGAACTGTGGTCCGTTGTCGGAGAAGATCTCAGGTATACCGTAGCGCGCAAATTGGGCTCGAAGTTTATTAACGACCGCACTGAAAGTAGTGGAAGTTAGCCATTCTAACTCGTAGAAATCGCTGAAATGGTCTGTTGTCACCAAGTATTGCGTGTTGTTGAATGTAAAGATGTCCCTCGATAATATTTGCCAGAGTCTTTGAAGGATTTGACGCATCAACATCGTTTCCTTGGTTTGCTTTGAGTCAATAGCTTTACATGCATTACAGCTCTGTATATAGTCCCTTATGGAACTCAACATCTGAGGCCAATAGGAGAGCTCCTTTGCCCGCCGGATACAGCTATTCACTCCCGTATGTGCCAGGTGAACGCGCTGTAACATCTTCCGTTGAAATATCTCCGGAATTGCGATTCTTTATCCCTTGAATATTAAGCCGTCTTCCTGGATAAATTGATCGCAATCACTGAAGAAAACTGCTAATTCATCGGGCAACTTTCTCTTGTCGTGTGGCCACCCGTTTCTAATTGTTTCAGCCGGACGTTTTTACCGTGATGTCTTGTGCCGTTGCTTCTCTTGAGTCGGTGATTAGTGCAGTTTCCGTCATAGTGTAATCCATAGCCGCAATAGTGTCGAAATGAAGCTCTTCACAGGAGGAACTTTCTTCGCAAGTTCTGGACAGTGTCAGCTATGTGCATCTGAATCTCCGGCTGATAGGTCAGTTCGACGTCATATTTTTGCATCCTGTTTAATATTCTCTGTAACCTTCGCGGTGTAGCAGATGACGGTTTCTTCACTACTGAAACCAGTGTTTTGTGGTCGGTGTGAACTATTGTTTTCCGACAGAACGTATAAGTGCTGAAACGTTCTAGGGCGAATATCACAGCCAGCATTTCCTTCTCAATTTGCGCATAGTTTCGCTCAGCAGACGAAAGACTCCAGCTTCGGTAGTCCACTGGTCTTCCGTTTTGTAATAATACCACACCCAGACCAGTTTCACTGCTATCACACTGAATGACCAGAGATAATGCTGGATTGTGGTAGTTCAATATATTGGCCTCGGTAATAACTCGTTTGATTTTATCGAACGCCGCCCGCTGTTCCTCCCCCTATTTCCATGGCACTTCTTTATGGGTCAACATGCGGATCGGATGCATCATATCGGGTAGGTTTGGAAGGAACCGGCTGAGATAATTGACCATACCATTAAGTCGTGATACTGCTTTCACACCTTCAGGAGCTGGCAATGTGACTATAGCATTATTTTCTCAGGGTCTACCTTGAGTCCGCTTGGCGTTAGCAAACGTCCGTGAAAAGTGACCTCTTTTTCTCGTGAAGCCACTTTGTTGCACTACAGGCAAATTCCTCGATCGATATAGCGCTTCAAAAACTCCATCAGGTTTCTGTCAGGATCCTCCAAAGTTTTTCCAAAAATTAACACGTCATCTGCAACACAAGTGACTCATTTCAATTTATCAAGTGCCTGGGTTAAACGTTTTTGGAAAATTTCGCTGAAAATCTCCATTCCAAAAGGCAAGCGCAACCAACGAAAACGTCCAGAGGGGGTTCCAAATGTGGTAAAGTTACTGGACTGCTTGTCAAGTTCTAATTGCCAAAACGCCGAGGACAGGTTTACCTTTGTGAAAAATTGGGCTTGATTCAATTCTGGCAGAATGTCATCGATGGTTGGTAGGCGGTAATATTCTCTTCGAAGTGCCTTATTCCATGGCTCGGTATCAACACACAACCGAATGTCACCCGACTTTTTTAACGTTACAACAATCTGAGTGATCCAATCGGTCGGCTCCTCTACCGGAGCAATCACGTTAATTCGAACTAGTCGGTCCAATTCCGCTTTGCACCTATCTCGTATGACCAACAGAAACCCCCGAACCGGTACGGCATCACTAACCACCGATAAACTAACGCGGCCTGGCATGTGACCGAGAGTCGAATCAAAAACACGAATACTGGTCATGCACATTTAAATCGGCTAATTTGTGCAGAAATTCATCGTGATTAATGGTTATGAAACCCATCAACTGAATGGCATTAACATCTAAAATGGGCGTTGAATCCCGATCGACCACGAAAAAATCAAGCAGTGTCGCAACTCCGTTAACATTCGTCGCTGCACCATTGCACATTTTCAGCTGTGCATTTGATTCGCGTATGTTGGAGTCCTTGATGCAGTCTGATGATAGGACATTGACTGATTCACCGGAGTCCAGCTGGCATTTCCTTCTTGTATCTTCTATGAGCAGATCTGCGTAGATTCCTTTCTGTCCTTTCGATCTGTTGAGCCGGTTTATTACTTCGTCGACACGACTGACCGTAGGCGATCTACATTGTCTGGCGAAATAGTTCCTTTTCCGGCACTTTATGCACGTCTTTCCAAATGCTGGAGACTTTTCTTTCTGACGAATATGTCTTCCACCGCAAAACTGGCACGAAATCATCAAGAATCGTTGTTTGTCCCTGTCCATAGCGTTTAATACCAGGCCGTGGTCCGCGTTCAAAGATGTCATCCATTGTTCCGTTGCCTCTTCACTATTGCAGATGTCGATGCACTGAGCTAGCGTCAACTTTGGGATGTTTAACAGTCACTTCGTCATAACGGAATTCTGAATACCGATGATCATTCTGCACCGGATGAGAGTTTCTCCTGTGCACTTGCAGAAATTGCACGATTTTGCCATTTTCATCAAAACGGTAACATACTGATTTATCGTTTCTCAGGCCTGTTTATTCCACTTAAGAAACTGAAAGCGTCCAAACGTTTCGTTTTTTGTGCAAAACCATATTCATCCATTTTTCGAAAGTTAGATTTTCCAGAAGTTGTCTAACCCATCTCCGATTGCATATCGGAGCATAGCCCGTTAATCCCGGAAGTCTAGTGGTTGTTCGAGCAACGCTTAGTCTTCTCGCAACATCTATCAATATGCTGGGTCCACGATGGTCGCGTCTGTAAGTAACGAGCGTCTATAAATTCTGAGCCCGTCGAGCAACCAATTTGGATCCAAAATGGAAGACGGTCGTATTGGCGAGTTTCTTTTTAATGAGGTGCTAACGTTCAAAAACAATATGATAAACCAAATAGTGGAAGACAACAACAAACCTCGATATTGAATCCACCAAATATACAAATTCCGAGATTAACGGTTCACGTAAATAAGACCGAATGCAACAGTCACGTAGTAGCGAAGCGGTCAAGCGAAAGTGAAAACAGGGTACATACAAACAAAGGTCCGGCAAACGAAAGTAAGGGAGATAAACTACACAGAAACAAGTTTTACAGGTAACAGTATCAAGATTTAATAATACATCAAAATCCGCGTTCATAGGAGAAATGAGTTGTTACGCGCGTAACTTGAACGGTAGTGTCAGATTGTAAGTATAGCTCGTAATCGGTATAAGTAATTCCAACTGAAGGAGACGAATCAATGAGAAGGGAATAAATAGAGCAGGGAACGTGGCCACCAACATTCTATCAACACAACAATCAATAAACACTTACGCAAGCAGCTACTTCAACACCGACCCCCCAAGCCAGCATGGTTTCCCATCACTCATGTAGCTGCTGGTCGAGCGTGTATCGTGAACTGGTTCCCTTGCACCCGAGGTTTACTCGCTGATGACGTCACTACCCTCAGCTCCTTCGAGAAGACATGTGGATCTTATGTCTCTCCTGACCGTGCCGCTCTCTGTTCTCAAGTACACATCGCGGACGTGATTGTCGGCACCCTTCACTACTCCACTTACCACGGCTTTGGTCCAAACGCCTACGGGCCGAGGGCCTCCAGTGAGTAATACAAGATCACCAACATTCACATTTTGTCTAACCTTCGTCCACTTATGATACGCTTGGATGGAGGGTAAATACTCTCTGACCCAGCGTTTCCAAAACACGCTAGCCAGGTGTTAAGCCTGCTTCCACCCTTTCGTGTACCTTTCTAGCAATGTGATTTGTGCGCATGGCAGGCCAGGGTTTGGTTTTAGGAGCAACAGATCGTTTGGTCTTAGAATCGAGGGATTGTCCGGATCATCGTAGACTGGAACTAAAGATCTGTTATTGAGAATTCTCTCGACCTCAATTAAATGAGTGTAGAGACTCTCGTCCGACAATACTTGCTCCCTTGTGACGGCCTGCATGACCCGCCGAACTGTGCGAATCATGCGTTCCCATGTTCCACCCCAGTGGCTAGCAGCGGGAGGATTAAAGTGCCAGTCGATACCGCGGACCACCAAAGTCCGATGAATTTTGTCATGATCTAGGCCAAGTAATTCCCCCTTCAGCTCTGATTCCGCGCCCACAATGTTGGAGCCGTTATCACTATACATGACTTCCGGCACACCCCGACGTCCAACGAACCTCATTAGGGCCATTAAAACAGAGTCCTTTGACATCAATTGTGCTACTTCCAAGTGTATAGCTCTTGTCTTTAAACACGTGAAGAGACAGCCATATCTCTTAAAAACGCTCTTCCCAATTCGAACCTCGAGATGTCCAGAATAATCCACGCCACAGGCTGTGAACGAAGCACCACCAGGTGTTGTGCGATCAACATGAAACGGGGCCATCACTTGTTGGCACGGTTTCGCTGTCAACACTTTACACTTCATACAATTCAACAGAACGCGGCGCACACTAGCCGTGCCCTTAACAATCCAAAACTTTCTTCGGATGGATGATAAGACGCGACTAGCCCCCATGTGACCTTTGATCTCGTGATAGTGTCTAATAATCATATCTGTAACTGTTCCGCTGAGAGGCATTGCCATTATTCTAGTACCGCTGGGCAGCCCGGTCGAAACCCTCCCGCCGAGACACAAAACATCATTTACAGCGACCGGCTTCAGTCTGGCTAGCGTACCCGGTCGGCCTTTGGAGTTTTCTGTACAGCCCTTAGCAAAGGCGCTTTGTTGATTCAGTCGGATGATGGATTCACGAGCTAGGTCCAATTCTAACTTACGCAGAGGACCCAGCATAATGGAACACTGTCGACCGGCCTTCATGCAAATGAAATAAGTCTTGAAACGTATTAATCACGATACCGCACGGAGTTGGGCGTACCAGCGACAGTAACGCGAAACAAGTTCCACATACCATTGCACGCTGCTAACACTGGCTACTACCAGCACCTTCTTTAATTCGAGTTCTTCAGCTTGAATCGGCTTGAGCGGCTTGTCCGGTGGCCACGAATTCTCAGGTTCCCACAGAAAGGCTGGACCACTTAGCCACGTGTAAATTTCTTGAGATCCAGCATCATAAGTTCCCCGCAAAGCTGTCTGCCGGGTTTAACTCGGACGGAATGTGTCGCCATCTACAGTCCTGGGTGTAATCACGAATTAGTTGGACACGGTTGGCTACAAAGGTGACAAAGCGACAAGAGGTGTTTCTCAAGTACTCCAACACGATGACGGAGTCTGTCCAAAGTGTGATGTTATCAAAGGTTAGCCTGGTTTCACTTACTATAAATCTCATAAGTTTGGCCGTCAATACTGCGGCTGTAAGTTTCAATCTTGGGATAGACAAGTGCTTTAAATGTGCAACACGGGATTTTCCCATCAAAAAGCGGCAAAAAATGCTGCCATCTCCCAAGACGTCCCGGAGATAGCCGACGGCTCCATAACCCGTCTCGGAAGGGTCGGGAAACATATGCAACTCCGAACGTGTCGGCGTCTCCTCATGTGGTCTGATACAACGCTGTACTGTAATTGAGTCTGTCGACGCTACACCCCGTGACCACCTTTCCCACTCACCTAGACACCTTTCGTCTAGGGGTGTATCTCACCCGATATTTGCGCCGCATAAGCCCTAGAGCAATTTCCGACCAGGGAGAACAAGCGGACCAATTAACCCTAATGGGTCGTATACCGACGCGATACAGGCTAACAAGCCTCTCCGAGTAAATGGCTTCTTTGGCAATCATACGCGAAACACGAAACAGTCTTCCGATACGCGCCACTGGACTCCAAGGGCCATCTGGTGACTGCGATCACCTAGGTCCAGTGCGGCTGACACAGATGCTCTTTCGTTCGGTTGTATATCCGAGAGCGCCTCTGCTATGTTAGACTTTCACTTTACTAGTGTAAACCCACCCAAGTGAAGCATTTTGCGCAAATCAGACGCCGCACATCTGGCATCTTCAAGCGTATCCACTGATACCAAGCAGTCATCGAGGTAAAAATTCTCAAACACAATTTGGCTAGCCAGCTTACTAAATCGATGCCCATTATCAAGTGCAGTCTTCCTGAGTGCATATGACGCGCAGAAGGAAGAAGTAGCCCCGAAAGGATGGACCGTAATCTCATACGTGTCCGGTGAGCCAGACATTGGTTCATTACTCCACCAAAGAAAGCTCAGTGCCCACCGGTCCCTTTCAGGTATCTTCACCTGCGAAAACATTTCCTCTATGTCTGAGGACAAGGCTATCAAACCCTTTCGGAACCGTAAGAACACACCCACTAGATTGTTCGTAAGGACTGGCCCGTGCAGCAGCACTTTGATCAAAGAGGTGTCCTTGTATTTAGCTGCGCAATCGAATACTATTCGCACCTTCCCGGGTTTATTTGGACTCAACACCGAGTGATGAGGCAAGTACCACCGGCGAACAGTCTTATCCTCGCCGGTGTCAAATCTAGATAAGTAACCTCTGGCCAAGTGTGCCTTGATAATTTCGCTATATTTACGTGCCAGTTCAGCAGCGTGGGAAAGTCTCCTTGCTAACAAATTCAGACGTTTCTGAGCCACCCACCGGTTATCTGGGAGGCTTACATTGTCAAACCGCCACGGCAAGCCAGTCTCATACCTACCGTCCTTCAACGTAACTATGGACTCTACAATACGCTCAGCTCGTTAATCATCACATGAATGAACCACCTCTTCGGAAAGTCCGCTCTCGACAACCCTAGGTCGAACATACGCTATACCAATCGTGCTAGCTCAGCACCCTTTAAGCAATAAACTTCAGCCTTGCTGTTTGCTGAGAGCGACATGGACCTCGCAAGGTCCAGCCCAAGATGGTTTTTACAGCGTATGGTTGACGCCTGCTTCCTGCCCGCTTATCTATTACTAAATGTGCTTCAGGCACGTCGCAACCTATTAATATCCCGACTTTACCTTCCCTCAACAAGGTGATGGGCAGACCAGCCAAGTGGGGCCACCGGTGAACGTCATCCTGCGATATGGTTTCAACCCATTTAACCGGAAAACCCTTAACAGTAAAGGCCTTGTCGATCTTGACCCTACTTCCATCGTCTAAAGATTCAACTTCCAAACTCAGATCCTGGCATTTGATAGTAGTGGTCCTATTCAATGTACGAATGCTAAGCGTTCGTTTACATGCTGGCAACCCTAGTCACCCGGCTAAGGACTCATCCATTAGTGTGGTATCGGACCCGTTATCTAGAAGGGCATATTTTTCGACCGTCCCGACTGCCCCAATTAATCTGACAGGCACGAAACCTAGACGAACACCTCTCCTATGCCAAGAGGTGGCACCACAGCTTGACTCCTTCACTTTGACCTCAGTTCCCGAGGGCGCCGGGTCCGCGTGCATCAGGGTCTGATGTCGCCCTCTACATAGAGGCCAAGAACACTAAACACGGACCCCGCAATACTTGGCTGTGTGGTTCGGCAGTAGACAAACAAAGCATCATTGACACTTTTTTTAGAACTTCGCGTCTCCCTACTACTGACATGCTATCAAATCGCCGGCATGTCGGCAACTCATGATCGTCACCACATACTGCGCACTGGTGTGGCTTGTTTACCAATCCGACGACGGTTGGCACACGCGGCATCCGTTGAGAGTCCTCGCGGAATCGCACGGTTTCAGTTTCACTGATNAGTTTAATAAAACTAAATGGGGTCGGTTAGGTAGTGGGAAAAAGTGTTGGGTTAGTGGGAAAAACGGGGAAAGCAAACGATGGGAACAAATTTTCTCAGTTCGTGGATCAACAAATTTACAGTCACATTTGAATATAGATTAAAATAGTGGAAATAGTAGCGGCTTATTGCGCAGTAACCAGTGTGTGGAAACTTCCTCGCAAAGTTTTACTCCAGGTTCGGTAAGTTACCCAGTGACAATGATTCTGAAGACAACAAACAGCGCTGTACTGTATATATTGCCACGACCGAAGAAAAGGTAAGTGTACATCCAGCAAGCGTCCTGCGTACAGCGCGTGGGACGGAAAAGGTGAGGAATTCCCAATTGGCGGAAACAGAGCATATAATTAGGTCGAACAAACATGCTTCAACAGTAAATATCAAATTTTATAGCAAAATACCAAGAAAAATGGAACCATTCTAAAAGATCGCTACAGAGCTTCCTTTCAGTAGGCCATTCTCATAAACAAGGGCCTTCGTTACAATGATGGGGGTAGCAAAATTTACCGTTAGTTGCTAGCTGAATGTCCAGCAAGTAAAAAGCACAGGAGAATAACAACCGGGACAGTCCGTAAGATGGTCGGTCGTGGAATAACGGTGCGCTGTTTAGGCCCGTTATTTGAGTTCAGCCTTCAGTATATATCTACCACAGCGGGCTACCCAACCCTGGCAGACTCGCAAGTGAGAAAAAATTGGAGAGGTAGGTTTACCCACTGGTGAACGGTAATATGCCGCAGTGGTCTCTCCACTGCACCAACTACAGGTAATCTAAAGCCAAACGAACTGTGAAGTGCTTATGCCAGGTAGGAAAAAGCACCGTTTGCCATTAATGTGCTTTTGGAGAACTGGTATCCTTGCATTTGTTGACCAATGTTCTGCGCTGATTTCTTTAGGATAACCTTGAAAAGGACTCGAAAAATTGTTTGTGTATACAGAGAAAACATAGTATCAAATATCAGAGACAAGACAGATGTTACAAACGAGCATTTTAGATGTAGGAATCATTAACGTACTCAGCAAATATTACAAGCCTTCGCACTCTTTTGCCCTGTTTTTCGTGCAATGGAGGAGAAGGTTAAGGGCACACGTCAGATGCGTTGGGTGGGTGTTCTGAACGGGATGGCGGAACTGAACATGTGGGCAGAACAGTGGGTGCACCTTCTCCAACGAACGTGTGCTTTGCTTGACCAGTCGAAATGACCTCGCCTATTGCCATCACGCTGGACAATAAAAGACTTTTTGCTTCGTTGTAATACAGGAAAAAGACCTGTATGTGGCGGCTGCGGAAGCTTGTGAGAGCTGTCTGTGCGTATGAAGACGTGGGAGCAGGAAGAAGGTTTTTCGTGTAAATAGAGGGGTGGCGACAACTCTCATGGTTAAACTGAAAGTAACTATTGCATGTGACGTGCTGAGCGCGCTGCATATCTTTCGTGATCGACAGGCATGGTTGTCGATGGAAACATCAATTCCATAGGAATACGTAGGGTGCAACAGTAGACGAGTTGAGCTGTTGCGGCTTCCAAATTCACCTTAACGGTGTTACGCAACACAGGAAGAACTAAAGGCGAATCATCTGATCAGGTGAAGTTAAAGGGTGCACAGAGGGCTGCATTCAGCTGACGATGGAAGCATTCTACCACCTCGTTGGACTCTGGGTGATAAGCAGTAGTGCACATGTTTGCAGCCAAGGTTGTTCAAAAGATTTGCAAAAGACCCTTTAAAATGAAAACCACAGTCGATTGTCACGGCTACAGGACAACCAAAACGGGCCATCCAACGTTCCAAAAGGTCGTATACCGCTGTTTCGGAAGCGCAATCAGGGAGTGGGATTGCCTCCGTCTACCCAGTATGACGGTCGACACAAGTCAGGAAGGAGGTGAATCCGCCAGAAGGTGACAATTGTTGAAATATCGCTACCTTCCGGAACGAGAGCAAAAGTCAGTCTTCGTGGTACGAAGCAAATCTCCGTTTGTTGAGTTTTTATTGGCTGTTTAATAGACTAGACGCATCGGTAAAATGAAGAATTACAATTGATGTTGACGCTCTCGCTTTCTCATTGGTCGGCTCGACTCCACTTGAAGCTCGTTTGTTTCAACGCGTGACGCACTTAAACAACTTGTTTTGCTCCGGTGCTCATTATAACAAAATCCGATGCTGGAGCAGCGTGCCGTGCTGATTGGTCCCCGCGCTGACACACAAGTCTGTCCGTGTTTTCGACACTGATCGGCCCTAGACTTCTGCGAATCAATGGTTGACTTCGTATCGATGCCTTTGTCCTATCCAGTCCCTTTATAACAGTGGTCCGACGAAGTTGAAGTGCACATGATGAAGACGTGCATCTGGTATAAGAAGGACACTGACAAAGATTTTTATGTACCTATGAACTTTGGAACGCTGACAGTGCATACAGCAACGTTCCCCATTACGGACATCCTGGTTTATTTCAAGCCATGCAAAAAGTTCATTGAGAAGCCTCACTGAAGCAAGTATGCCAGGGTGCGATAAGTTGTGCAGTGCGTTGAACACCGCGCGCCGAAACGATGAGGGCACTACAGGCCTGGATACGCTTTGAGAAACATCGCACAGGATTGTGCCCTCCGAGCAAGATAGAGGAAAGGGTTGTATTTTCGAGGAGCTACGTTAACGGAGTTGCCTTATCTCAGAGTCACCTGTTTGAGCAGCGGCCATAGCCACCAAATTAAGAGCGGTAGTCGTAAAATCCCCTACCTATTACAGACGTGAGAGGGGTGTCAGCTACAGGAATAAAGACACCTGAGACATTCCGTATCTGTCGTGAACTGAGAGATATAATCTAAACGCCTGGCTTCTCTGAGAGAGAATACCTACCGGACGAAGTGGTCAACATATACATCATTGGTGTATGATCCGTGGTACTCGTGAACTAGCGGCTTTCATCAGCACACTGAAAACGTCGCATTTCGAGATGAATCACAAGCAACTCAAATCCGAATGTACTGCAGCAAGACTCGGTGTGTTACAACCGTTTAGAGAAAAATGCTAGCGGTTGTCACTGACCTTCAAGGAACTGCCGTAACATCGCACCAACAGCCGGGTCCTAAGCGTCGGTTATAATCAATAACTGTGAGCTATGGTAATGTTGAGCGAGCGGGGCTATTATGGAGAGAGTCTCTTTAGGTTCTTCAAAGAGCACACACGTTGAATCAGTGAATGACAGTTTAGGATCGCCTCCACGGAAGAAGTCGGTCATCGGCCACATAGTATGCGCACAACGGAAAATGAATCTACGATGATGGTTCACCAAGCCACGGAATCTGCAAAGCTGCTAAGAGGAAGGAAGTCTATGATAATCCTGGATGGACTGAACTTTGGCAGGAAGGACGGCAGTTCCATCGGCTGAAATCCGGTGATCTAAAATCTCGATAGTCGATCTGCGTAGCTCAAAATTTGTTGGGTTGACCGCAATACCGTAATTAGCCAGCTGTTCAAATAAGCTACGTAGATGCGAAAGGTGCTCTTCCTCAAAAGAGCAAGCAACCAGTACATTGACGAGGTAAGAACGAACGAAGTCTATACTGCGAATGACTTCGTGCAGAAAACGCCGAAAATTTGGGGAGGAATTGGTGATTTCGGAAGGCATGTTGTAAAAGACCAAATGGAGTAATCACGGCGGTCTTGAGTACATCTTCTGCCATCACTAGAATTTAATGTTAAGTGCGGGCTAGATCGATTTTGCTGAAGGGTTTTGCCTGTAAAGGGGGTTGTAAGATCGTGCGTGTGCGAAATGAGACACATGTCGGGGGCCGCTTAATTACTGAGACTGCAGCAGTCGCCAGAAAGTGGCCAGTCTCCTGAAATTTTGGGAACGAAGTGCAATGATGAGGCTCAAGAACTATCGCAAGAACGAATGATCCCGAGTTCAAACATATGTTCGAACTCTGCCCTAGCGAGCTTAATCTTCTCAGAGGCCATCCTGCACGGTGTAACCGATACAGACGGGCCTTTGGTTCTGATACGATGTGTGACATTGGAGGTCAGAGAGTGCACGGTGTTTGGTATCTGGACTAATTGTGAGAACTGTTGAAATAGTTCCGCAAAAGATGGCGGGGCTGCCAGTGTTGTGTAAAGTGGACTGACGGGTGCTACAATCGTGCAATTGCCGTTAATGCTTAGGCGCGTAACAGCATCTATTGGCTTTCGATGTCACATATCAAACAAAAGGTCGAAACGCCACAAGAAATCGACACCGGTGATGGCAAGCGAAACGGCGGCAACGACGAAAGTCGAATGGAAGTTTCGTCGGAGACCCAAATCCAAAGTCAACAAACGCTGACGAAAAGTCTGGATAACTGTGACACTGGCGGTACGGATGTAAGGAGCCCCTGAGTGTGTCGCTACGGCGAGATCCTGTGGGACTACGCCAACCTGCTCTACTTTGTCCACCAGGAACGTGTTCCCTGTGGAGAGGCCCCGAACGAACATAAAACGACTGGGGTGGATGCGCCGGCGAGGTCAGCCACCATTACGTGTCGGCGGTCTGGTTTCCCTGAAGCGTACGCCTATTGGCTTCAGAATCCTTACTGGGCTGTCACTTACGTCGACGTGGCAACCTGCTGGTACGCGGCCGTTGTGGATACTGGTCTCGGATACGGCCAACAGTCACTTAATCTAAATCCCTTTGCAAGGCGTTTACTTCAGCCAATAAGGCCTTGACCTCTGCAAGATCAGTTAAGTGGAAGCTAACAGGCTATTTCGCAGCTTATGTGGTAGGGATGGCACTTAGTATGGAATTGCTGAAATCGTGCAGAAGTTGCCGGAAACACCCAACCACTTTTTCGACGGTCTCGGCAGCTTCTGTCAATAGTTGCGAGTGGGCTACCGATAGAATGGCAGTCTCTACACCCATAGCCTTCACAACAGTGGCTCGTCCACGTGGTAGCCACCAGGAAGTTGCTACGTTTGACGAAGCAGTGCAGAAGTGCTTGTCGCTTAGCTGTAATCCGCTGAAAGGCTGCTGTAAGCTGGTCTTCTTTGCTTGGGTTACCCGCTTAATTATGGCCTCCCTAGGAATGTCGTAGCGACATTCCACAGGTTGAGTGAGGGGGACGTCAATCATTTGTATTGTAACCACATTTGGAAACCTGGACATTAACTGACTGAAATTCGTCCGGTCAGACGAAATTCGGTTGTTGACTAACTCGTTCTCAAGACAGACAAACCACAACAAGAGGTCCATCTCCAAGAATGGAGGAACCGTTAAGGTGACTGCATCTACTCTGTACAGATCTGTGGGTTTGGTGTCTTTGCCAGACATGGTAAATAATCGATAGGTTGTGATACGTAGAAACGATGATATAAAATGTGGTACTAGGTAAGGAAGTTCCATCAATATCTATGAAAATAACCTATATTAAGCAGCTCACCCACCAATTGGTGCGAAGCGGAAATAAGAGGATAAAATAAGAGGACAAGAAGACACGCCGGACAGCTGAACAAAAACAACGGACCAACTCTCAGTGAAACTACTTTTGTTGAGCTCACCAGTTTGTGGGACTCTCCCACAAAGTTTCACTTCAGGTTCGGTAAGTTACCCAGTGACAATGATTCTGAAGACAACAAACAGCGCTGTACTGTATATATTGCCACGACCGAGAAAAAAGTAAGTGTACAGCCAGCAAGCGTCCTGTGTACAGCGCGTGGGACGGAAAAGGTGAGGAATTTCCAATTGGCGGAAACAGAGCATATAATTAGGTCAAACAAACATGCTTCAACAGAAAATATCAAATTTTATAGCAAAATACCAACCAAAATGAAACCATTTTAAACGGTAGCTAAAACTGAATCTGCGGGACCTATACGGACACACTCACTCAAATGTTAGTAGTTTGCAATACATTTTTATTGAAATGGTACTTTGGCACCAGTGCGTATACTCTCGCGTCGCGGGAAGTTCAAGACTTTTGGAGTATCAAACTTCAGTAAACACCTGGGGATAAGCAGCATCTAAAAAAGTTTCCCAACCGTGCTTCCAAATCGATTACTGAAAAACCTGCCTGAATAGGTAGTTTTTGTCTGGGCAGATTTATGGTGAGGCAGACTGTCGCACGGCGTCTTCTTTTTTTTACGAATATGTGATTTGAAGAACTGGGAGTTCGGTATCGTCTTGACATGTTTCATAGGTGAAACACCACTGGTAGTATAGTTTGTGTGGTCGATTGGGCGTGAACACTCAGTAGAAATAGATGATTAAGCTTGAAAGAACTACAGCTCTCAAGGGTAAAGAGGATGATACACAATACCTACGGGCCTGAACGTGCAGCCTATTTTCAATTACTTTTCTGAAGGCCGACTGCTGCCTTGTGCCACAATATGTGTAATACGCTATCATTTTAACTTAAGTAGTATGGTTGTTCCACTCTCTGTTTATAAATAGTTGTTGTAGTGTTCTGTGTTCATTAGCTGATACCGATTCATATCTTTCTAAAAGGTATCATGACATTTCGTTGAAGAGTAGACCTCACTGACCTAACTGCGGTGTGATGTGTAAAATGGTCCCGAGATTCATAGTCTCACATTGTCCGCATGCCATGTGATTGTGTGGCGAGGACCCGAACCACACACAATTTCGTCTTACTCGCTGGTCGACAACCAATCTACAACCTCTTTGACTAACTTTTGTATCTGTGCCGTTTATATCGTTACAAGAGACCACCTGTACACTTCGTCGCATAATCATCCGGTCTCCAGCCTCAACCGTCTTTTTGTATTTCGCGTTTAGCGAATTCGTACCCAGGAAAAACGACTTGATGCACAGTGCATTTAAATATCACGTATTCACTTTACGTAGCCTCTACTCGCACATTTGTCAAACCTACGGCTTTTCACTACTGCGTTCTCTAAAAATAGGTGATGGGTTTTAACTTTAGCAAGCAGGATTTTCATTACACTTCGCTCGAAACTTTTAACACTACATGGAATATACGGCCAAGACGTGATTTACCGCCTCGCCCAACATATCCTTCTGGTGAGCGCCTTATTGCCCTGCTATTAAATGTTCCTTTCGGATGACAACGATCAATCTGACAGAAGAATGTAGCAACCCCTAGCGAATAACACACGATACAGTTAATCACGCTGTCCAGCCATATTATTTGAAGCGAATGCTTGCTTGCAAGTGAAATTATGGCCAACACTTTCGACACCACTTTCTAGTTCGGATAGTTTAGATAATTGTGACGGTTTCTCGTTTTATGTAGCATGCTGCGAAGGGAATTTGCTGGACTAATTGGGATTATTTTTGGTGTTTACTGCGCTGGTCAATTGTTTGGCTTTCACAATATATTTTGTTCTATATATCCTTAGTTTTTCAACACATCTTGGAGGAAAAATTCATCTTAAGACTATCCATAGTCAGCAGAGAATACAGCTAGAATGTTTGTACGTGTTCGTTGCACTAACTTTTAACGGTGTGCTCTCACACTGTCACTTCTGGAACTTCTACACAAATCTCGGGCCGACCGGATGTTACTGTCAAACTGTCGAATAAAAATTCGGTGGTAACCCTTGATATGCCGTCATACGAATGCAAATTGGCCATCTGAATCCAGCACAACGGTAGTGGTCAGGTATGAGTTTGTGAATAAACCAGGTAAAAATGCAGGCGTACTTCACGGGTATATCGATGGCAACGAAATGAACGAATGTAACAAAATAGTTATAGAGGTTCGAACAAGTCACAGTAACCAAAGTGTTTGACTTACGGAAGAAGTTCGCAGGTGTTTGAGATGACCACCACAATATCCCAACTTGCGAGTATCTGAGGAGCAAGTATATTACGGAGTTACCGTGGAATGCTGAAGCGCGATGGGGGCCGCGACGATGCTCGTAGTACGACGGAGCTGAAGAAAAGTTGGTGAGAGATCCGTGTAGTATCATCAAGCGATTGCGAAGCAGAAAACAGAGCAGATTGGTATGCACAAATTTCGTATTGTTTCTGCAAGATTACTTAGATCGATTTTAACAACATGTAGAGGTGATGCAGAAAACGTTGTTGTACAAAAGAGAAGTATTGTTATTAAACAAAAAGAAGAAGGGACCCCATACACCCTTTCGAAAAGATGTACTGGGCTTGAGTTTCTCTCGTGTTAGAGCTTGTCAGTGGCACATATCTTTACCACAGCCAGAACGAGAACTCTGGCCACGCTTTCATGGGGCGACCGTGTTGGCCACTGCGCCCTTAACGTCAAATCAGACGTGAACGAATCATCATACACAAAAATTTGGCCGCATTCGCTTGTGAGTAATGTTCAGGTCGTCCGATCGCCTCGACATTGACATGAGCACCGCCCCACGCTTAGTAGTTATTTGTTTCCTTAGTCTACTGTGTGCCTATTTCAGGTCATCCCCCAAAGAGCGGTAAAGCAATTTTGACAGGACAGTACACGATGGGTACCATAACAATCCAGCACCATAGCCAGGCGCACATACATCACAAAATGTTCATTCATGTGCCCAGAAAAGCTCCATCTGCCTCCTTGAAATAAAAGTACGGTTATTCAGGTGATTTGATGAAGTCGGTGTATCCACCTTCGGTCATTTAACATAATTGCGCATTAAATGTGCTGTATACGCATCTGGGCCGCCTGTGTGTCCCACGCTCGTGCTGAGGCTCAAGCTGCGTTCGGATTGGTTGCACCTTCATCAACCGACGGCTCACTCGTCCATACACCTGAGAATGACACTACCGCCTGCAAGTATCACAATATAGTATGCACTTCTCCGGAGTCACGTGCTCCCCTTACAGCTGTTATCGCCTGTAAAGCTTACCACTGGTCGCCCCAGAATAGGAACACAAGTTGGTTTCATGGGAGTGTGACAGTCCTCTTAGGACTGCGCTAGTTGATTATTAAGGCTATCAGGCTTACTTCCCAAGTTCACCTTGGTTTGGCGATGAGTTATTGATCGATGCTAATTGACAGTAACTGCGCCCCTTAAAGAGACGACTCAGCAGACTTATAATTAGCCACAAGCAAAAAGAGCTGACTTTTGTGACGTGATGATTCGGTCGTTCCTAATGTGAAGTCAATGGAACAGTGGTGGTTACCTCATGAACGTATGGTAAAAACAAATACCGTCAGTAGCAAAGCTGTGCACTGGCAATGAACCCTCGCAAGAGTGACACTCGAGTTTAGTGATCTTTTCGAAAGGGTTTGCTGAATCTCCTCCAAATGCAAAGGTTACCATCAATTATGAGTAAATTTCAATTAACACCATCCCAAAGCGCCAACCTTTTAAGCAGACGTGCTCACACTAAGACACCTGTAATTGTTAACAGTAGAAAGACGCTGATTTGTTGCTGTGTTGAAGTATGTTGCCCAGCCACCTGCATTTACTGCTGAAGTTTCACCGATTGTGTAAACTCAACAATGTGACAGACACAAGCCTGTTGTAAAACACGTCGGCAGCTTGGAACCTGAAGCATCCACCAGTGGGACGTGACACTGCACGATGTACGCACATTGTAAGGCGGACTGAAGACAAACCCCGGTCCTGCCCTACGTGATCCCTCGCAGCTGCCAGCGAAAGTAATTTTCAAACTGGCCTTAACTTGACATCACGTGACTCACGGCGGTCCTTGACATACAACGACACGACTTGACAAGTTCGCAGTACTGCGAAACGCCTTAAGCGAATTGGAATTATTGTGATACCGATATGTATCCTCATCACACAGTTCACAGACAGCTGGACAGAATTTGTTTTGCAGGCCACGTACGCCAGTTCAGCTCAACATATAAACCTCCTTACCGGAAATCCCCTGAGATATCGGGTCCTCCATGTAGTCGTGCTGAAATCAGATGATTCATCCATGCGTTGTTTCTTAGTCCACTAACGCCCGAATTGTTCTAAACACGATATGGATGTTTGCTTACCGGTTGTGTAGGTTTTCGGAGCCCATCACAACAAAATCTGTCGTGTTGACACCTATAAGCTCCATCGTCGTATCGCCTATTGCTTAAGAACCTGTGTGTCATCTAGTACTTTCGCTAACGTCATGTTGCTTGTAGCCTAGATGACCTATGCCAAATTTGACTGATTCGTTGTCTTCGTGATTATTATAGTGTGTACTTCCATAGAGAACGCCTCTGAGTGTTCACCATACATTAAACAATACACATGGCTGAGGAATACGCAACGATATAGACGGTCAGACTGTTATGAGATGTAGACTGTGAGTCACTCTCAAGAATGTTGTTGGCAGGGGAAACCTATTGGAAAAAGTTGATATTGGTTAAGCCTTTTTAGTTGGTGCTAGGATGCAGATGGGTGCGTAACAAAGTTCACCGCTTATCCTCACCGTACTAGCAATAACATTAACCGTTACAGATAAAAAAGTGAACGGCGTGTTCCAGGCTTTTCGGATGATATTATAGAGACGCATACGTCAGCATTATAAGGATATCAACTTGGGACATGAACAAACTTGTTTGACGTTTCATACGTAATTTTAACAGGAATTTCACCCATTTATTTCGTCACTTGGTGTACCGTTGTTTAAAACTGGTTTCCTTTGCAACTGCCTGACTTACGTACTATGGCCGATAAAGGGACTGAAAGCCGTTTAGTTCGATACGAACACAATTGACATCAGAATAAAGAAAACCATAGACCTGGAAAGTTTGACAATCCTAGTAGCTCTGGTGGTTCAATATAACTTCCCTTATCTGCGGCAGCACTAAAATCATAAAATGTATGAGATGGAAACAAAGTGGTAATAAAAACATACTACTTATGGAAGGACCACATAATATTTCTAATCAAAAATACTACATCATTCAGTCGCATGAAGAGTGTGATATATTGGTGCTGTATGATAAGAACGTGGATGACCTGGGGATTTTTTACTCGGAAAACCAATACATTGGTTATACGTTTCAAGAGGACCACCAACAGAAACACTCATCTGCGTACGACACCGGTCCCAGCACGTCACGGTTGTCACGGGAGCCTATGCTCAGTTCCTTTATATGATAAGAGCTATTTCAAACGATGTTGTGCTCAAATGTTTCTCTTTGTATTTTTTCCCGCGTCAATTTCGACGTCAAAATCCATGCTCTGGCCCCACTAATAAATATTAGTGGTGTGAGTAGTATAGTGCGCTCGCTCGTCCTCACTAAATTAGGAGACTGTATGTACCTGGTCATCGTCCCTATCGCTTGGTTGATGATAATGTCGCGTTGGTCAATAGAAAAGTCGTGTTCACAATGAGGACAAAACGAGTGACAAACATGTGGGCATATGGGTGGGGAAAATGAACCGGATAGTTCGGCATTTTGGATGCCGGTTATGGCATTAACAACCGTAAGCCATTGGCCAAGCTAGGTCAAGGAAACGAGCAGTGCACGATCTCCTACAGAGGATCTCGACATCTGTAAGAGCCGTAAGTAGCTGAACAATCATGCGGCATAGCTGCAAAATGTCTAACGCTGATGATGACGTATGTCACAAGACTAGAAAAATGCGCGACACAAATGAATCGTTACAGGGTAGCCTGCAATCGTCTTCCTATGTTCACACCTTTAGAAAGTTGCATGTGGCCTTTATATCTCCAGAACCAGTTGATGTTTGTCTGAACATGAATGCCGTTTAGGTTTACTATTTGGACCTCCTCGATCTCAATTACCTGGTGGCTTTCCAGAACAAATTCAGCTTGGTTCTAACCAACTAACCGGCAACCGAGTTCTCCATTTGCTTTTTTTTAACGCCGCTAATGTTAGTTATGGTGAAAGTGATTGTTATCCGGAGACACTCCGAACAGTCATTGGATCCGGGTAGCTACACCGTAGAAACGAAGTCAGTGCGCGCTTCAATTACCAGGGCAGTGAGACTGCGCGATAATCGTGCCTGGCGTGGATATACCTGCCCAGTTTTCCACCTACTGCATTGCCATATATGGAACTGCCATACTGTCCACCTGTATTTTCGATAGGCCTATTTAAAGCACTCCAAGAGATTGGCTGAACACACTTTACGTTATATTTTGATAGCAACTCTATCTCAGTATCCGTAAAAGTTTTACAACCTTTATGGGTTGAGTAATGTTCACTCCATGTGGATATGTGTACAGGTGGGCAATTAGAGTGAAAGCCGGAAACTGTGGACACACGAAACATGGGTGACTAAATCTTGCAGAATAACCAAATCACTAGTGCTTTGTAGTGAGGACGAGCGAGCGCACTATACTACTCACTAATATTCAGTAGTGGGGCAAGAGAATGGATTCCGACGTCGAAATTGACGCGGGAAAAAATACAAAGAGAAACATTGAAGTACAACCTCGCATGAAATGGCTCTTATCATATAAAGGAACTGAGCATAGGCTCCAGTGACGTGCTGGGACCGGTGTCGTACGCAGATGAGTGTTTCTGTTGGTGGTCCTCTTGAAACGTATAACCAATGTATTGGTTTTCCGAGTAAAAAACCCTTAGGTCATCCACGTTCTTGACTCACAACGGCATATGTGAAGGTCATTTTGGGTTGTTTTCGTGTATACTGAACAGTTTTCTTAACCAGTGAGCATCGTTTACCTCAGCTGTTGATCAGCCGCTTCGAACAGCCCATCCAAACGTAGAGAACCCGGTTACCTACAGTGATGCGTTATTGTGAACTGAGAACGCGGATTGCACAAAGGTTATATATTCGGGGAAACCAGTATTCGGGTTATGCGTCTCAACCGGACTACGAACAAAAACACTCAACTACACACAACACTGGTCTCGGGACATCCCAGTCGTTGTGGATGCCAATGTTTAAATCCTTCATGTAACAAAAGCTATACCATGTGATGCTGCCTTTCAATGATCCTACCCGCATCTCTCCCGTATTCGTCGTGCGGCCATTTCGATCCAAACTGTCGCCTCACTATTGAATAGTGGTGGTGTAGATAGTATAGTGCGACACTCCGTCCTCATTACAGCGTTAATGTTCAGCGTCATGCTAAACAGTAGTGACGAAGAACAAACATGCACGATACACTTTTCAACAAGTAATCGGTTGAAGGCGGGTCAGCAATCAAAGTGAGCACCTGCTGTCTGCTATGCTTCATTGTAATGTCCAACGTGGTTGAAATGTGTGCAATGGTTTTGTGCGCAAATTAGCTCTCTCTCTCTCTCTCTCACGCCCATTCAGTCGGTTAAGTGAAAACAGTGCGTGTGACAAGTTCGACTGAAACGCAGGTGAATGGTGAACTAAATTGTCTAGAAGAGTACGATTGTGCGAGCTAGATTTAGATAAAGAGAACTGAACCATAAATAGATTGATCTAAGACGGTCGTTTTATGCAAGGATCTTGTGAATGGTTTCTTTTGACCATCTGTTTTGTCTTGTTCAAATATCACCTGCACAAAATGAATAAAGATTTAGACGCCTAATGTTTATCATTTTGAAACAGCAATCAAGATCATTGTTCAATAAGGCAACAAACACATTAATCAATTGAGCTCAATGAAGGGCTCTCACTTCATACACGTTACATAGCCGTCACAATAAGTGGACATTTAGGTTTTGAAGCTTTCAGCACTTCTTACGGTTAAATCTTCGGAACCAAATGGATAGTTAGACTTGTTAGATATCAGCATTTTAAGCGGCTGGATCGGTCTGGTTTAACGATGGGAGGCAGCAGAAAGTTCGGTACATTCACTTCAAGTCACATGAGTCGCAGAAACTTCAAAACTGGAGGACGCAAAGAAAGCTCATGTGTCTGACGGTTACCGGGAATTGGATAGGAGATTCAAATTCAAGAAGTTTGAGGATGGTAAGAATCTCATTGAAAGAACTGTGGAGGGAAAGGGAAGAAGATAAATCTTAGAGCAGCCACTAAAGCGTACTACAAAACACTTCATCACGTATGAGACAATAGCTGGCTAACGGTAACAAGAAAGGTGGACTACACCATCAGTTCATCGAAACCTCTTCGATAGACATGATCTATGATGTTTAGGCTTAACACCCTATATATATATATACTGACTGTCCCTAGAAATCATTCATGGGTGACCGCACTACCATGGGTTTTGAAAGGTTGTTTACGGTGGGATATACCCGGATGTGGACTGTGCAGGTAATTTGGCTCATTTGATATTACAGCTTTAACTGGTCACGCCTGAGATGGTGGATGAACTAGGCGTTGAAGTAGACGGAGGTACCCATAGGTTAATTTTACTTCTCCTCTGAAGCGATACAACACTGAGAACCATCTAATTTCGCGAATTTTATCTGGACATTTTAACGAACGAAACGTCATAACACAGTGTCCAACTCCTCAACTATACCTACTGAGTAATAGCAATGTCATTCTTGAGATACAAGATGGGAGCTCAACAACAAGCTACACATAATGGTAAATTACCAAGACAAAACGATGCAAACCACCCAGAAGATGATTCAAGAAACAAATTCGTTTGTTTAGCTATTAATATATAATTGGAAGACATGCTAAATCCATCCGAAGTAATCGTTATCAGAATCCGTTTATGGATGATGGTATCCGGCATTTCGCCTCCAAGACAATACTCCGTGCGGTTGGAATAGCATAAATGCATTACGCTATATTTAGCCATATTATAGGGGAACGACTTTTGTAGCTCATCAGTTTCCGAAGATAAAACCTTCGGAAGTTTCACGCGTAGTGCTACACATTCTATTTGGCCAAAAGGTCAGAAAAATTCAGCATGAAAACAATCCGTTTGTGCTTATCAGTCAATTCACCCACGTTTTCTGCGCAGCCGGTTGTCCGCTGACTTATAAAAATATCCTTAGAAATTTATGTTGGTTACCAGACCCTCATGGGAACTGATTCGAATACTCAAAAATCTGGTCATCAATCATAGAATCGCTGTTGAGACAATCGGCAAGGTATTTTATAAATTCAATGCGATCACCTCTTGTAGGAATGCGTTATTTGGTGTGCATTTTCCAAGCTTTCGAGAGCCTGCCTTCACCAGTACTCATGATAACACCTTGGCAACTTTATTCGATACTAATGGAGCAATGCGATCCGGATCTGTGTGCATACTTTCATGGGTTTTTGTCTTGAGTAACAATGTGTGAGTGTGGCAGAATTTGAGGCATGTACACTGTTGTTATTGCATGTACAGTTTGAGATTGTTTGACCAGCAACACGCTTAGGCACTGGTTCTCGTGAGTGTTGACAGTTCACATGTCTAGGAGTGCTTTGTACTGCCGAGAGGGTAACAAAATCACACACGATATTTAGAGAGAATACGTTTGTCGGATAAGCTACTGGTCAAACTGAATTTATAGCTGAACCATTTCAAAAAGTTATCGAGCTACTCGATTCATCGAAAGTCGTGGGAGCCAGTCCCTGAAGCATCGTTGATCGGCAAAAGAATACATATTTCATTTGTTGGTTCTTCATTTAAAGAGGATGCGAATGAAAGACTTATCTTTAGAAACGGATATAAGTAGTTTACACCATTTTTACTAAAAGCACCTCATGCATGACCATCTACTCAAGCTCTCCTGTTGTGTGATTACTGTGAAGCTGCTGTGGCTTGGATTTGTTTACCTGGTAATCCGGTTGGTAGAGATTTCGGATTATTGTCCAGGCGGCTGTGCTGGGTAGGAGTGGGTCTTCCAGATAATCTATTCAAACCACTTAGATATCAGCTGTTGACAGCATGTTTCTGAATGTTTACCGCTGTTAAAGGCATCAGTATTCATGTTAGAAACGATGGACTTTGTACTCAGAAAAGTATCCATGGACATTGAACCCACATTCAGTCAAAACCCGGCACGATTAAGAAATTCGATAGTGCAGTCGTTCATGTAAGCTTAGAATTGTAATTCTTTAAACATACTCAAGACTATCAATCGTGCTACTTTTGAACGTCCTAGTACTATGAAATGTCAGGCTAATTACCTGCTTCAATTCGGCTGTACAGTCCTATCATACAAAAGATTCCTCAAAATTCCTGCACAGAAACCTGTCTCCTAGATCCATTTCAACTTTTCAACCGAGTTCAGAATAGGAGGTCTATTTCACACAGTCCCCCACATCTCTTTCCCACACTTCTGCCTGAGTTCTTTTCTCGCAATATCTGACTTCAAGCAAACTACATGACATCTCGACTTAAACTTCAGTATCATGTAGTATAACTGTTTCAAATTATGGGCTTATTGTAATAGTACTCTCACCCCATTTCATACGCATCTTAGCTTGATGGCTTGAATGTACACAGTTCTCTCTTTTCTTGCCCACCAACCATATCATGGTTGACACATTTTCATACGCTCTACCATCTTGTAGATATAGGAAGCTAGTTAGCTGGTTTAGTAGACGTCTCAGCCAAGATGTGTATTTCTGCTCCCTACTGCTATCAGCAGAATCGACTTTCGTAACCAGTTGATCTCAATGACAACCTGCGCTGGTGGTCATTATATGATTTAACGAAAAGTCGTCCAACGAAGCACAATCCGTAATGCCCAACCTACTTGTTCCCACGACGAGCGCTTTCATAAGGCATTACCCCAGTCTACACAATTGCGGGGGTTTCCACTCTCACTTCATGCACAATCCCGACTGTTTCGTGTGTGACTTGTGCAGATAAGTCTTTCACGTTGTAAAATTGATTTTAGATGTTGGGAAAATTTGGAGTTGAACCGGACGGCCTGAAGGAATACGGTTCGGGCAGGCGTGCGAAAGCTCAACGATCAATTATTGCGCGGTCGCGAGCGGAAGCGTGCGGTACGCAAAGGAACCATCGGTGCCATAGGTCGCGGTGACGTGACTATATGACGTTACGATGTGTGTGGCCGCGAATGCCCTGGCCGTTTGGGGTTAGTAGGTCACCAACGTACTCACAGTACACCGTCGGTTAAGAGTTGACGAGTACGTTAGGCTCAGGTAGGTCATATCAGTGTATTCATTATACTTCTGTTAAAGACTGCGTCGGCCAGCATCCTGGTCGTTAACAATTAATCCGTTTCTCTTTTCAGACACTTGAGTGTCTGTGGTCTTCTCTCCATTCTTTTCTTCGGTTTTGTTGGTGTATTGTATGATGAATGGTCTGCGTGGCTTTTCATAGTTCAATGCAAATTTTGTTTTTCACTCTTATCTTCTCTGGGATGCACTAATCTTCACTCCTATACTGCAACGCTTCTTGTATTACACTTAGAAAATCTTTCTTCCTAGTTTAGAACTCGTCGTTGCAGTCTCACTCTGTTTAGTTTCCGAGAGATATGAGTTTCCTTTCCTTATTAGCTAATCAACTGGCTAACCAGCATTGGCCGACTGGACACAAAGGCCCCACTGTCACACCTCCCGGCCCTACTCCCTCAGGTTTACACTGGATATGTGGTGTGGGGTGGGACTACAAATGGTGCAGCGCAAGCCAATTGTGGTGATGGATAAGCGCAGGCGTCCTTTGGCTTCGGTCACTGTGGCAGGCTGATCCGAATCGGATGCCACTAACCGTGTGTGTGACTGGCGTCTTCTGTTGCGGGATTATTTTCATCTGCCATTCAACGTTCGTCCATGGGATTTCAATGCTTGGTGACTCGTTCAGTCCCTTGTGTTGTATGCACTCCTCTTGGTATGAGCTTTGGACATATCTCACCGTCGCGTTGAAATATACTATCGAGCGGTGGGATAGCCGCGCGCTTAGTTTGGTCGTTCATTGCAGTGCTTCGTTTTTCTGTCCGATTTTGTTGAGCGATGGCTCGTCTGCTGTCCTGTGTTGTCTGATATCCACTCGCGGTGGGCTTTTGGACATACTTTCCTACCGTGTTGATGTATCCCACCGTATGCCGGAATACTCGCGCTTCTGAATTGATCATCCATCACAGTATTAGCGGAATGTCCATGCTCATCGGAGGTTTACTTATTTTCCCTTGATGTCATCTTGAAATTGGGTGTTTTATGTAATATTCCACCAAGTTAGAGAGCATTGCCTTGATGAAGCCAGGTTTAGGACAAGACAGGTTCAGTGATATAGTGGATCTTGATATTCAGTGGTTTATTCGGTTTCTCAAGAAATTCTCAGCACGTTACCCATTGTGTTAACTGTATCACTCAGCCAGCAAAGTTCCTACTTCCTATATATTATGTGTAGATTATAACGCATTGAACACCAACGTGGCAAAGGTATGCGCTACTGACGAGCTTTAACAAGAGCCAAACTCTAGTCTAGTGCCTCTTTTCGAAAGGATGCCGACTGAGTGGTGTATTAGAATGCGACAACTGCGATCAATTTTAGGTGATGTTCAATCTACATGAAAGCCACCGTATATCCCGTTTTCCGAGATGATCTACCTTTAGTTGCCCGAAGGGTTGCACGTGAGATTGTCCTCAGTGCATATACTTATATATCTGTATGGGCGTAGAGAATGGACACACTGAACAGTTAACATTTTGTTGCTCTATTTTAGGGGTACAGTCTGAGACAGTCTCAAGCCCAAAATGTGCGTTTTGAATAAGTATCGCCTGTCTTTCAGGGCGCCTCTTGTCAGTCGGTGTTCGCTTATTTTTAGTTGTTGGACTATATATGCAGGCTTATTGGCCATATGGACAGCTTTTCGTGCATCTCATGAGCAAATTATCAAGCAGATTATCACACTTACACTGACTTCACAGACTCTCCAGGGTCTACGGGTAACGGCATGTTCAAAATCTTTGATCGTAAAAATAGCCTGTCTAATTATAACATAAAATCATCATACTTTCCAACCCCAGGCAGACAGATTGCTTGTTTCTCACCGTGCACTTCAATGACTTCATCGCATACTGAGTAATTTGCCAAGCAATAGTTTGTCCATCGATATTACTTTGAGTTTGATAATATTTTTCTCATATGCGAACCGAACATTTACTTAACTCGGACCGTATCCATTCGGTTATAGCGGTACTCTTTCAGCGCATGAAATCTGCATTTTTCGCCCGCTTATAGAAGCATTTCGGTATGAAACGTGCCGACTTCCTGCCAGTGTTTGCACGCTGAAACCAGAGATGTGACCTAGTGTGTGTTCGTCACAATTTTGATATGGGTTCATACAAACGTATCCATATCATTGGCTTGCTTCTCCCTCTCAGAAGTGCTGAGGATTATGTCAGTTTCCTTACTCATTTCTATGCCTCCATCGAGGTTGGTTAACGTTGAAAACAATGATATGTTTGGCATATGTGTAATATGAATATCCAATCATTGGATGGTCTAACTCATGTGCCTCGAATATGTAACTTGTGGATCTTCCAACAAAAAATGTTACGAAAAACCGAAGGGCTTTTGGGTAGAAAACGTTCGAACCAGCGAACGTCACTCTTGTGTCCAGAATTCCGGTAAGATGGAGGTAGATGCATCTTCTCCTAACCGGAGTGCAGATGAAAAGGTTGTGGTCCGAGTTCAGAAGGGTGTCCGTCATCATCAGTGTATGACAGCCAGCAGTTTCCAGAATATTGTAAACTATTTCAATATTCAAATCTCCGAGAACTGTCGGGAACGAGCTTTATCCTCATTGGTACTTCTCTACCTGTGAAATTGGTTAATTTGATTCCGAGGTAGAATACTATTAGTTTCGTCCATTTATCATAGCCTGTCAGAAAGACCCAAATTTGGGACAAATGACAATCACTACGATTCGAACCAGTCAAACCGCATTACAGGACATGTGGTTAGACATGTAGTGTGTTGAAACAGACTTAAATGGCTGTTGTTTATAGACTATCATCATACCAGTTAGACCTGCAGGTTCTCTCTCTCTCTCCACCTCTTCGTGACCTAAGCGATTCTGGCTTGAAAACCTGAAAAACCTGTATTTCCAAGTATACCACAACTCTGTCTATGTGCCATCAGGATCCTTCTGGTCCCATTAACATGCCCAAAGTTTCTGCTGATCGTTTTGGTTCCCAGACTATATACACGCCTCACTGCAGGCTTCCACGTGCAGAACACATTCTTGTGGTCGGCTGTATGTTTGGTCGCGGAGACAATCATCTTCATTGGTTGGTAGTATTAGACTTTGTTCGCTACTCTTATTCTCATATCGTTGATCGATAAAGCATGAGCAAAAAAGACAACTAAGCCTTTTATTTGTCTATTCCGTTCAGAAACAGCTCACAACATGATGTAAACGTTTCAGGTAGGGCCTGGGAACTCGGAAGAGAGATTTTGCTACCTGGTCACTCACAACCGCGTTCGAAATGACGATGAATCTCGATCCTACTTAACAAACATGGTACAGACTTGTATGCTGGTTTAAGATGTTGGGTTCGTTCATCTTAAAGATTTTCAACATAAGTAATACTGATGTTCACACACTCTCTCAGGCTTTTACATCTAAAACACCCTGAATTTCATGCTGAATATCAGTTAGGGTTAAATCCAACATTTGCAATCAGCTCCCCTCGAAAAAAGCACTAGACTGATTATTCCACACCTGTTAGCGTTAATTAGTGGTACATGTTTTGATACGGCCAAGGATAGGACTCCGGCCACACTTTCATGAGACAGCTCCGTTGGCGATTGCGCCACTGACCTCATACTAGGCACGGCCGAATTATCATAGATGAAACGCCAATCACGCTCGCTTGTAATTATTCGATAGGTTTTAATGTGAGTCCGTGACAGTGTTCAGCATGTCAGTTCATGGAAATGTAAAGTTAAATTCCAGTTGCGACAAGGGTACCCAGCTCTGATGTGCTGTTAGAAGAGTGAAACTGAAGTCTAGTACTTCTTTTTAAAGGAAGAACGGCCGGAACATACTCCTGTAAACGATTGTTGCAATTAAGTATGGATGGGACTCAGTTTAGGTCAACCAAGTTTCAGACTATTCGTCAACACTCTCCGAAGTTCACTGACCTTCTTTTGCTCTGTTGACTGTGTTGGACTCGGTCTGGTGAACTAAAACTCTTTATACCATGAATCATTGTTGTCTTGAAATAGAGTCTTCTGGCCTTAGACTGAACAGTTCCTTCTTGGCGATGTTAGGAAGTAATGGTCTACAGCCTGGATTGTGACAATCAGTTGGTTAGCGTTTCCATACGCTTTATTCAATTACATGATGGACATACTTGATAAAACTGACTAAGTTCCGCTATTTGGCTTGTGCTTTGACCCTGTGAAAAGTGGTATTCTGGGATTTAAATGGATGAATTTTTTGTTGTCTGAAGAAACTGTAAACCCAATAAACAACATCGTGTGATTATTGTATAGTTTCTATCACTCTACTCGTTGAAGTGGTAAAACTCATTGGGCTTGAAACTGCGGTTCGGTAAATGAGCATACATATCTAGTACTGGTCATGTAATCTAGACCAGTTGACTGTTAGGTAAACTGGTTTAATCCCGTAATATGAAAAGGTGTTTTGGTTCGAACCAAAGACTCAACTGTGACCAGGTTCGTATGAGTGTAACGGAACGGCTGGCTGGGGGAAATGCTTGTTTGGGATGATGCAAATTGTGTTCAAGGCTTGATGAGCCTTGGCTCATGATCCTTAGTTTTGTTCACCCTCAAATTAAAGTCGTGGCCTGATCCTTTGGAGAACACTATTCTATTTAGTGAAGTACCTAGACGTTTTGCTTGACCGTAAGTGATGATAAAGAACACTTGCTCAGCACATCGCTATTGCTAAAGGCTAATGAACAGTGGCTGCATGTGGATACTGCAAAATCGTTCTCTTGTAGTTAAAATTTTCATCAATGAAAATCGATTCCTTTTGATTGGTACTGCTTGGTCAACATCATGTCGTAAAAAACATGATGCCACTGTCTAAGTGAAGAGAAAACTAACTAAATACTGTGACCTGCATGAACTTGGTTAACTGGACAAGCTAAACTACTGTTGGCTCACCACCGAAAATTGGTGAACAATGTTAATCACAATTTATCATTCTGTACACTTAAATATGATGTGAACATTGTCAACATAGGCTAGGTGTGGCTACACGTACACATGCAGTATGTCTGCATGTGGAATTGCATGTCCATTACTGTGGAAACTGGCCAATGAGATATCACGGAATGTAGTTGATCTGACGGCCAATCCCTCATTGCCATATGATTGGCTTGCTCTGAGCACGAACGCAAGCTGTTGTCAGAATCTGTGACATGGTCATTGATTTATCTAAGTGTGCCGTTAGTCGGTTCGTTTCAATGAGGTTGAAACCTATTGTGTTTTTGAAGAGAAAAAATGGTTCACAAACCATCACAGGGGACTTTTTTTTAACACTGACGATCATGCAGTCTACACAAGGTTTGTTTATGAAATGGACCAAATTCTTGGAATATCAGTTTGGCTTGAAAAACGGCGTACGCTAAAAAAAATAATCGCCCACATATTTAGGCACCAAGGGATTGAACCCTCAAATTGACCTTAAATGGTTGGAAACATTGTCTTCAGACAGTGGGGTGAAACTTTTGCTTCCTACTAGGGAGGTCCTCTATAAACATAATTTCTAAATCCGTACTTCCACACCGAGTGATACCCATCGGACAGAGAGGCAATTTGGCAAGGAATTCAAGTTACTATAAGATGGATTTTGAACAAGTTTTCCATTCCTTAGATTCTCTTCAATTAACTCAATTAGGAAACGCGTGAATGAACCGTAGACTTCTCACGAATCAGCTAAAATGATTTGGCGACCTTTAGTTTTGTTGAATCGTTCAATGAGAGACTGCCCATGCATGAAACAATGAACACTTACTGGACAGTCTACAGCTAAGTTATAAGTGATTTTCGGTGACGAATATAGTAGTTATTATCTTTCATCTTTCGATTAGAAGTGCGCTCTGTTACACTTCAGTTTGTCAACAGTACGAACCGATCGAGTAAGCTCTTGTTCGTGCAAAAACTGCAATTTAACACTAAAAATTAGGTCTACCAGATTAGAATATAATCAATATGGCTAACTTTACACTGATAATTTTCAAGGAAACTGTAGCTGAACTTCAATGATTCAACATGCGGACTATGAGGCCATAAGCACCATGAAGTACTCCTATTGACAAGAAATATTGCAAGGCTTGTGGCTGTACCTTACTTCGTTGTTTTGTAACGTGTCTAATTTATACAACTGTTGTGGGTCAAGAATGTAGGTAGCTCAAGGGTTCTTTATTCGGAAAATGAATACATTGGTTATGCGTTTCAACAGGACCACCAACATGGTTGCCACGGAGAAACCATGTAGCAAGAACCATTTCATGCGATTATGTACTCTAAAGTTTCGCTTTGTATTTTTCCCGCATCCATTTCAATATCAACGTCCATGCTCTTGTTCCGCTACTGAATAGTAGTTGTGTGAGTAGTATAGAGAGATCGCTTATCTTCACTGCATAATTCTGCCGTAGTTGTACGTGTGACCAAGGAAAGTGAAATAAAGTCATTGTTAATATTTCAGGAAGCTAATTTAAATTGCAGTTTGAACCTCACACGCTAAACATAGTTCCGAAAGATTCATTGTTTCTCACTGCTCTACAGTCATTAAGGTGAACACCAAATGAGTGGCATTTTCGGACATATATTCGAATGGGTATACCGTCAACTCCTTCAAATTGATGGATAGAGAACGCTGAAACGTAGAAATAAATATTTCAAACACCATCTGTGCACGTATGCGACTGTGTCTGTACGTCATGTATCGTAGCAGCATGATTATATGGCGTTGCGATGTGTGCGATCCTGAATGCGCTGGCCGTTTGAGATTAGTATGTTACCGATGTACTGCTAGTGTTGTGAGCCGAGAACGCGGATGGCACAAAGGTTATTTATTCGGGGAAACCAGTACATGGGTTATGCGTCTCAACCGGACTATGAACAAAAACACTCATCTGCACACAACACTGGTCTCCGGACTTTCAATGCTTAATTCCTTCATATGGCAAAAGCCATTCCATGTGATGCTGCCCTCCAATGATACTTCCCGTATCTCTCCGGTACTTGTTTCGCGGCCATTTCGATCCATGCTGTCGTCTCGCTACTGAGTAGTGGTGGTGTAAGTAGTATCGTTCAACCGTCCATCCTCACTACACTAATGCACCGTCAGTGAAGAAAACTAATACGTTACTCTCAGGTAGGTCATGTCAGTTATATCCGTTTATCGTTCGTGTGGGCCAACGGCCATCGTGGCTTGACAAACAGCTCGGGGCCATGTGGCCGTCTTATCGGCCTCTCAGGCTGCCCATCACCTGACAAGCCGCCTAGTCTGAGGGACGCGCACTGTCTCAGCCTGTACATATGCGTCCACGCTCTCACCGCACCCGAACGCATGTGCGCAGTCACCATCAGCACGCTCAGCCAGTTGGAACGATCCAATTGGATGGGATTTGGCGCGATTGGACCAGGATGGCAAGTGAAAGCCACAACTGAACAAGACAGGACACGAGCGTCACTGCGTTAGGCTTGTTCATCAATCCCAACAATGAAGATCCAAACCATTGGCTTAATCTTTCCATTGACTATCATTGAGATATCGCTATTGGTTAGTGGGTGGTCAAGTAATCGCGGCTAGGAGTTCCACTACAATCATACACGACAGGCATTCAGTAATGATTGATTGTCAACAATCAAAATTATCGGATGCTTACGAGTTGTTCTGAGATATGGTCTGACGATATATTCGAAAAATGCAGTAGCCAACAGTTCTGATGAAAAGGAGGCATACTTTGGCTAATTACTTAATCATTACCCGATCGGATGCAAAAACCTCCGGGTGCCAAGGCTTCTTTGGGCCGATCCTGAGTTGCCTCTGGCGAAGAGGAATTGTGACGAGTTTAATATTCGAGTTAAGTTGAAAACACATTTGAAAAACCGAAACCTGATTATTCGTTTCATCAGTACAATGGTAAGACACATCGTAGGATGTTAGCATTTCGTTTTGGTGCATCAGCTGCATACTAAAAGCTAGGTCACTAAATGAAGTAACTAGAACACACGATGTGAAGCAAAATATGTCAAGAAAAGAGGTAGGTTGATCAATATATCCAGTTTAACAGCTTTGTGCCACTGCGACACAAACGGAATCTGATTCGCACATTACCCTACAGAACAAAAACCTGCAAGCGATATTGTATGGCACTTGAAATGACATTCGCTGAAGACACCTTGAGAAGCAATTAAAAGCTTAGTTTCCTGCTGTGACGAGCGCTGATCAGATAACGCAACGGTTAGTGACGTTGCCGATGACTAATGAACAACAGACTACGGAGTATACGCGATTAGTTCGTAACTTCCCGGCCACCCCAACCAACCGAGGCTAACGCATGAACACAAGGGAAAGGGGGGCCTTCAAACAGAGGTCCTGTATGTCGCCGAGTCCGGGTACAAAATGGTCACATACTCGTTCCTAGTTATAAGGTTTGGGTTCAGCAACAAAGCAAGAGAAAAAATAATGGACCATACAAAAGTCTAGAGGGTACAGTGAAGGCATGTGGCCAGGATGACAACAAGGGTTGGCATGAGGACTGGAGACGCTTGTGAAGAGAGAAGTACACGGCCATGCTAACTGTGAAGGTCACTTACAGCTGTACTTTGTAATGCCTTTTGAAAAACAATATTTTCGGGGGATTTGAGACTCCCTTGGATATTACGCTAAAGAAATAATACAGATGAGAGGTAGGAAGGAAAATACCAATTGTACACCAACCCATCAAAAGATATATCATAAGTGAGCTTATTTAATGACGCGGGGCAGTGAAAACCGTAAGGAAGCTGTCTTGCTGATGACGCCTTGTTTGTGTCGCAAGGTGTACGCACCTTGATGTTGAATGTTTGAATATAGACGTAGTTATTTTCAGTAGTTATGTCCCTTCCCGTCCCCTTCTTTTTCCCTTCTCTCTTCCTATGTAGGGTTTGCTTTTTCTTCGTGGTTGTGTGACAGCTAAGCATTAGTGTGAACCACTGATGTATTGCTGTCTATGATGATGATGATGAGTGAGCTCCTCGTCCAAGAAAAAAGCAAAGCGTTGTAAGAAACATTTGACATAGCAAAATTTCTCATCACCACCCACAGTTGATGCATGAGAGTTTCTTACCCTAAAGATCCATTGCCTAGTTTTGTCAATTCTGTGTGCTTAAATCATTTCTATCCCTCCTGTGGAGCTAGTTATATCGATCAGGAAACCACCTGAGAGGATAAAAGTACATCATCCAGCTTTCCTTAGTAAAGGAATGAACAAAAATACCAATAACCTTATTCTGACACAGTCCGTCAATACTGATAACTTGACTATTATTGATCGGGCTCTTAATGTTCTATCGCCTACCCGCAAAACTCTATCCGAGGGTGTGCCTATGTTTGCTGTGCACAACTTAAGTTACTGCTGCAACTGTACTGTTGTAAAAGGAACTGTGTACAAAAGTAATACGTGGAGACGTTCCAACTTCTCTGGCAAAGTGATAATTGGTTGAACTGTAATCCAATGCAAACACACCACGAACCCCTTAAACATTAATCTCCTCCCTTATCCCCCTCTACTTTAATGTAGATGCTAGCCGGTTTCTGTTTTTAGTAGGTAACCTTTACTTATCTTCTCCAAACCAGATTCACTCTCCCTGTTTCTGTTACCGTTCCGTTCGATGGCAATAATCGTTCGGAATAACACGTCGCATGCATTTGCTAATCATTCAGCGAGTGTCCATTTTTATGGCTTTAAAAAGAACTAATCGGAAAGGTACCTTCGGGTGAAATAATTGCAATCGAGTAACGTTTGACAGGCAAACGCATCAGTTACTTAAAATCGGTTGGTCAATTTCAGCGCGGGCAACTGAGTTGCACAAACACTTTTTGCGTTCACAAGACCGTGCGATACTGTTAGACCAACACAGCTTCACTATATGCGGGTAAAATCACGTAACTGTTAAGTGATACCCCGACAAAAGAATCAGCTGGGTCATCATGAAGACCTGTTCATGGCATATGCTGAGAGGTGAACGAGGCAAGTATTCTGATACTATGGTACGTTTGTAAACTCGACTCTATCAATGAACTGAGTAGCCACTTTCACAAGTGTTCAGCTATGCATTGCACCAAGCCCAGGATAATTCGATTCATTGCCTTAATGAAGTTGTTTTTAGGGTAAAATAGGCTGTCAAGAGCGCGGACAAGATAAGTCTTATTGTTGTGCTGGTAACAGCTGACGGTGTTATCATCGAGCAGTTGTCCGCATTATGCTGTATGCAATTTTGATAGCATATAACCTTACGGACTACACAAACAATAGGTTGCGAGCCCTAACACTGCACAGTGAGTACCACAAACGTCTGTCCACAAACTGGGTCACGTGGCATTACTCTGAGGGCTAGTAGGGGCTCACTGATGAGACAGGTGATGTGAAAAACAGTACACGACATGATTCCTATGAGTTCCTACCAGACAATTCAAATTTGCAACGTGGTCATGAGTAGTTGCTAAACCAATCTAACACCGTGTGGGGGAGGAAAAGTGTGGTCAGTTTGCACTGGAAATAAGAAGACCCTGAATTTTCGTATTTTCACAGACAGACCAGCTATGCTGGTCTCAGTTGCCGTTATGTTCATGAAACAAGTACGTCCAACGTGAGAACATCAGGAGACACTAATCTGCTGAAGTGAGGTTCACAGCGACTGTTATGTAAGGGTGCGAATAAGATCAAGTACAAGCCCAAAGTCCAGTAAGGCACACACGAAATCGAAAGTGATAACCACATCGACTACTTTAAACCACACTAAATTACATGGCCATCTCCTACAAACGAGTATCAAGCTGACAGTCCAAAGATCGATGCGAACTGACTATTGCTAACATTAACAACGCACACAGACAGCTCGCAGGGGTTGCTCTCTGTGAGAGCATAAGTGGGTCAATTAAATGTGCTGGCTTCAGCAACGGAATCAGCAGCCGCAGCAACGGGAGCAGCAGCAGATGCATCAAAATCAACAACAGCAACGGAGGCAGCAGCAGCAACAACGACAGAATCAGCAATCGCAGCAACGGGAGCAGCAACAAGAGTAGCATCAATGGGAGCAGCACCAACGGGAGCAGCAGCAGATGCATCAAAATCAACAACAGCAACGGAGGCAGCAGCAGCAACAACGACAGAATCAGCAATCGCAGCAACGGGAGCAACAGTAGGTGCAGCAACAAGAGCAGTATCAACAGGAGTAGCAGCAACAACCGCAGCATAAGGAACAGCAACAGCGGCAAGCGCAACAACGAGTGCAGCAATGTTAAACTTGAAGAAGCATGAGACAGATCGAATAAGGCATGCTTGGAAGCGAAAACTTACACGAGGTACACTATTTGACTGCGTATTGCTGTATTATTATTATGGAGCTGAAGTATCTTGTTTGTAGACCGATCGATAAGTATCAGCAACGTATTATTTGATATATGAGTCAATATGATTGACTTCATGAGCAGTGGGTCGAACTGATACTTTACAAAGAAGGAGTTCGGCATGTCAATCAAAAGACGATACTGTAACACGCTCAGACCGTTTTACTGTATAAACTAACCATGGTTCTCTGAAGCCCTCGACCTCGTTCCATTCACAAGTATGTGGGCTTGGATGTTAAAAGAAACACAGTAGATAACATTGTCGATAGAGACGCGCTGTTGAGCCAACCTTAGTGAATGACTTTTGGAAACAAATGTTTTTTTCATACCTGTGTTGGAAAGTACACACGTCTCGTCAGCCCATCACACAAAGCTTTGTCATAACTTATTCACACAGATTATGGCACTGGAGTGCAGTTTATCCGTACTAAACCAATAATCTGATTTGGACCTATAAAACGTGTCTGGAATTTGTCAAGTTTCGGTAATAAGCATAAATAGAAGTGCTGAATCCTATCCTGTTTATAAATAGAGTAAACTCCAACAAACAGTCATGCAGACGGCATGACTTGAAAGCTAAAGACAACCGTTACTATGAAAAATAAGCTGACTCAACCCGAACAATGATGTGATTTATTAAAATCTAGATTTGATTAATTGGATCGTTTATTTCCAAATTCACAAAAGAAAGCTTAGAGTTTGGCATGGAATACACAAATACTTCACATGATAGAATGAGTGAGTGAGCGCGTGGTGAAGAGCTAGGAGGTTGTGATCACGAAACCCGATATCCCATTAAGATGCAATAGTGTCTTTGGTCTCAGGATGAGTATGGTTTCAATAAACATCCAAATGTAACAAAACATTATCATATAGGCAGTAAGCAGTGCGGACTGCGGGTTTGTATTCATTGTTCCCAGTTGTGAGTTGGAGTGACAATGGCCGAAGGGAAGTTAAATATCCTCAGAAAATTCTTCCAACCTGAGGTTTGCACAGATAGGTATTAATGGCTTCGAAAGTTGACCGACCCTAGTCACTTTGTCAGTACTAGAGATTTCAGTGTCCTGCAGTGGAGTTGGCGTAGTGTTTGAGAAGTCCTGCATAGACAAACAACCCCTTGTATCATTTGGTCGATTCCATGTAACATAGGGGGTTGGCTGAATAACCGAATCCAAATGCAAAATTTTCGAGCTCCGATCTGGTTTCAAAGTTTAGCTGATACACAGCTCCCACGGCTGAGTATGCCGTTTCCGTTGCTGGATAGAATCCAGCAGATTCCTAAAATTTTCTCATTTGGGTCACTTCTAAACCAGAGAAAGGCCTCTGAGATGTTTTCAGGGTATCAGGAAATTGGACAGTGGTGGTATTCCTACTGTTGAACGTTGTCAGGGCCACTATTGATGCATAGCAGGGGATTTTGGTTCTATATAAACTGAACATCACTACAACTGATCGCAGCTGCAGGGCAGTCTTAGTCGCCTCCTGTCGGGGCCGTTGGACAATCACAGCACTACTTAAAAACAGACGTGGATGATTGCATATATGTGATCATTTAGTCGTGCCTAATGTGAGTTTAATGGCGCAGTGGTCAACATGGTTGCCTCATGAATGTGTAGCTGGAATCCTAGTCCAGGCCGTGGTGAGGATATACACTACTGATGAGGCCTGACAAGATCAAAACTCAAGCCTAGTGTTTCTTTTAAAAAGGGCTGACTGGAAAGTGTGTGAGAATACGACGACTGTGATCAATAAGGAGCAACGTTTGAGTCATATAGACATTATTATCAGGTTGTGCAATCCTGCTCCCTGTTGCCAAAACAAACTTATCAGAAAGCTTGAAATCTCTCAGCCCACAATAACTTGAACTCGTCATCTGCCACAGTGCTTGGGTAGCTGTTAGCAAACACGCCAGACGCAATCTGTATTAGACGATTTTCTTATTCACTCTAGTCGCAGTTAGCGTGATAGTTGAGCACAGAAAATAAGTCTTGCTCACTACTGTGAGCTTCTGATGACTTCGGTGGGTAGTTTCCTGCGGATACGCATCGTAATTTTGTGACATTTTGTTCATTATCGTCGGTCACGAATGCAATACAAGAAGATACGGGACAGCAGTATAACAGAGAACACAAAGGGTGGCGAAGAGATGTTTTTACTACCCGTCTTCCGGTTGGTCCAGTAGAGAGGATCTAAGATGTGTAGCTGTTTAAAAACAAGCTCACAACAAACACTTTTCAGTGCACACAAAAGATCACTCAGTGCTCGGGACACAGAGGAGATCTGCGTTCTGTTACCGAGGTCATTTGTCTGTGTGTGTCCTGACCCTTTCTGCTATCTTGGCATATGCTGTTTTGATCTCGCAGGCTCTGCTGACCAGGGCATCAGTCCTCGCAGGTTCATCCATGTCAGATTGGCCAGAAAGGAGAAATCAGGCAAAAGGTTGATGCGGTAGTTGTGGACGATGCCGGTGTGTTTGGTTTTGTTTCGATTTGATGTTTGTTTTTGCCCAGTCTGGTTTTGGGCATGTAACTTGTTTGTCTCTGTAGCAGTATTAGTCATATGTGTGTTGATTTTGTGGGTGTGTGGTTCTCCGGTCTGTGCGCAACAAGCGCAATGTGTTAGTTACTGGTGGTCAATTTTGATACGATTGTGCGTGTGTGTTTGTATTACCCGGTGACTTGCGACACAAGCTTTTGAGCCAAACACATTAGCAGAGGGCTCTAACCACTCTCTTGTGTAGATCTGGGCGTCCTGACGGTATCCATATTCCACACCATCTATGCAAGTACAACATAAACAAAATACCACACCAAAACGGCCGTCGCGCAGGATAAACTGGCTCGTCCTGTCTGCAGTTTGTGGCATGGATGATAGATAGTAATAGGTTACTGCCAAAACCTCCTCCGTCCCCTCCTTGAATGACCCCGCCTGCACGAATCCCAGGGCAGTAAATGCTCACTCGAATCTCAATAGCACGAAGACCAATCTGAGACACGCCCGGGGACGCAACATACTTTCAGTTGAGACATGTAATGTGCGCACGCTGCTGGGTCGATGTAGCACCACAGGACGATCAGAAAGGCGAACCTCACTAATGGAACTGAGCTGTTGTGGCATCGAAGTATTAGCCAGATAATGCTTGCAGACCAATGTGGGCTCCGAGAACCAAGTACCGGATAGGTTACCCGGCTGACAGTGTTCGGGAGCGTGACGTCTGCTTCACAGTAGTTGGTCTCCTCAATGGTTTGGTAATAGGCGAACCGCACGGCACCAGCCCTCGAATCACGTTCCTCGGACTGCGAGTCGGTCGAAGTGTGTGTGCTACATCTGTCGGTGTTTATAGTCCATCTGTGTCACAATGACGATACAACGGATCCGCTTTACGGTCAGCTGTTCGCCACAGTCCGGCCGGCGTCGGTGAGTGATCAGCTGTTTGTTCTGGGTTACTTAAACGCTCGAGTTTGGCGCAATTCTGTAGCCTGCCCGAGGGACCTCGATCCCTACGGCATTGGTTCAGTCAACGAGAGTGGTGGTAGTCTGTTTCATCTGAGTGCTACTCACGAGCTGGATATCGCGAACATTTGATACCAGCTGGATGTAAGCGACATCATGATGTGGACCCACCCATAGAGCGATCATCACCATTTGACTGACTACGTGATCCTGCACCAGCACGACACTCGTGAAACACGTATCACGCAAGTGATACGTGGCACTGAGTGTAGCACTGATCATACGCTGGTTAGAAGCGAACTGTTCATTCCTGTTTGCAAGTCTGTTTATTGTAGGTCATCCGGACGGTGGCAAAAAATGGATGTCAAATGAATGGCAAACTGCATTCAAACGTCCAGTTGTCGCTAATCTGCACGGTGCTGCTTTATTAACCACCCCCCAGGGTATATGGCAACACCTCAAGAATTAAATCACGGTAGCAGCTACCGAGATACTCGTTAACCAGAAACGTCAGGAATGGTTTGACGACAGCAACGTGGTTGAGAGAAGAATGAGAGGAGGCATGAGAAGAATGCAGCGTTTGCTGCTTCCAAAATGGGACAGGAAAGTAAACCGAAAATAGCGAAATTTTGGTGGTATTCGCCGTCAACTGGCCGAACGTGTTCGTGGTGGAGGAAACAAAATGGGTGGATGCAGGGTTACGCCGATCGCCGACAACATGAACGGTTCTGCGACTCACTTAAGGCGATTTTCAGTACATCCGTCCAGTCTGCCAAAGCAATGGTTGACGTGAACACCGACTGTCCGTGCACCCACTCCGAAGGCCCCATGAAAATTCTGGCGCAAACACTCTGATAGGCCTATGAACGATCCTTGTGCCATTGATTAGGAGACTGTGAATGGCTTGCCACAACAAGGTGTCAAAGTTTCACTTGTTCTCGCCCCAGGCTTAGCAGTGATACATAGAGCTACTGGACAGCTGCGAAACCTAAAGGTTGCAGGCAAGGATGGATTGCTAGATGAAATGCTAAAGAATGGCGGGCCAACGTTGGAAAGTGCTTTGTTCCAGGTGGCTAACCCCATCTTGAAGAAGAAAATAATACCACAAGATTTTAAGGACGCTTCAGTGTACCTTTGTTTTAATCCGAGGGGAGCAAGCAATGCTCCGACAGCATTCGCAGCATCAGTCTGCTGAGCTGCGCAGGTGAGGTGTGTGCAAGGATTTTTCTGAACCGAATGAATGTGAACGTCTTGGAAGCCAATGTTCCTGAGGAGCAGTGTAGATTCCGGACGAGTCGCAGTACGGTCGACTTGGTGTTCGTCGCTCGACAAATTCAGGAGAATTGCAGGGAATGTAGCCAGCAACTGTATGCTCTCTTCGTGGATTTCACTAACGCTTTTGAGCCTGTGAACAGGGAAACGTTGTGTACCGCGCTTGGTAAGTTTGGATGTCCAGGTTAGTTTGCTAATTTTATTAGAATGTTGTATGTGGGTATGATGGTGAAACTACAGTCGTATAAACCCAACGCTGATAATTTTGACATTGTCACTGATGTGGAACGGTATTGTGTCCTAGCCTCAGCCCTATTAAGTTTATATTTGACTGCAGTACACACATTCGTTTTTCAGGACTCAGAGAAGGGCGACTTTGAAACTGAGTACCGGACGGACTGGTGCTCACTGAATATCCGAAGTCTCGGCACCTCAGCCTAGTTAAATACCTAAACGAAGCGCGCGGCTGTGTTCGCACGCAGCGAAGATGAACTACGGTGACTGACCACGGGTTTCGCGACTGCGGCATTCAAGTTTGGGTGGGATATCAACACACGTAAGACATTTTATTTCTTCAGACCCCTTCCAGCGGAGGCGCCGTTCATGTAGCTGCGCCTGTGATTAGCATCGATGAAGAAGTCACTGACAGTTGTGCGAATGTTTGCTATTTGAATACCACCTTGTCCACCAATCTTTCTGTAGACCGCGAGTTAAGAGCTTGTGTGGTTGCTTTCGGACATCTTGAAAAATGTATGTGGAAGAACCGCGGTCTGAAGACGATCACTAACCTCTGTGTCTACCACTCAGTGATGCTTCCCATACTTTTGTACGGCAGTGAAACGTGGACACTGTATCAGCGGGTCGTGTGCTTTCTGGATCGTTTCCATTTGTAACGTCTGGGACGCATCTTGGATATTCGGTGGTCGGACAGGGTTCCGAACACTGAGGTACTGGGGTGAGCACACATGGAGAGAATGGAAGCCACAGAGATGCTGAATCCGATTCGTTGGGCAGATCACGTCCGTCGGATGGGCGATGACCGTATTCTGAAGCAAATGCTGTACGGACAACTGAAATCAGGTGAATGAAATCCTAGTAATTAAAGGCTGCGGTGTCAGGATTTTATCGAGGGGAGTCTTTCGCGTTGTGAAATTGAGATTATACTTTAGCAGAAGTTGGTGTTGAACCGAACGATGTGGAGAAATATGATTTGGACGGGCGTCTGGAAGTGCAATGAGCCTTGTGTGGAAACGCGCGGTACACAGGTAGTCCATCGCTGCCATGGGTCATGGTAACATGATCATATGCTGTTGCGATGTGTGCGGCCGTTCGGGATTGTTAGGTCATCAATGTACCCATAGTATATCGTCGGCCAAGAGACAACGAATACGTTAGGTTCAAGCAGGTTATATCAGTTCACATCAACCAACCATCTTTTGGAACTAACCTGTCCTCATTTTCAGAAACCTGGATGTCCGTGGCCTTCCACCTCACCGTGTCTTTGGTATTGTCGGTGTACTGCATTATGATTTTCCTCCACATCCTCTACAGTGCACCAACACGTGCTGGTATACTGAGCCATTTCTTGCATTACGTTTCCAATATTTCTATTCCTAGTTTAGATCTTACCATTGCAGTCTCTTTTTGCTTATTTCTTGAGGTAGAGGTTTCGATTTTGTGCTAGCCGATCAATTGGCTAACCACCATTGACCGGCTGGACATAAAGGCTTCCATTCCACACCTAGTGGTCTTATTCCTCCGGATTTACACCTGATATGTGGTGTGAGTGGAACCACAAGTGACGCAGTGCAAACCACTTGCGGTGGTGGTTAGGCGTAGACGCTTTTTGGCTTCGGGCACTGTGACAGGCTATTCCGAAGCGGATGTCGTCGTGTTTGTCTGAGTGAGTGAGGATTAGGCCCCATTCGGGGCCAGCGTAGCCTTAAGTTCTGACGGAACTCTTTTATGAGCAAAGCGCTAGGTTACGTATTCCAACAGTTACCTATACAGTAGTTTCCAAAATCTGATGTCTGATTACCATGGATTGATTGATTAGAACTTACGTTCGAGCGACTGTATATCAGAGAACAATGTAGAATTGGCTTTCAATGTTCGCCAAAATTAACCTAGTTTGATCTCTAGGCTTGCGAACAGCGTGGTGAGTGGTGATACCAACATCACCTGCCATTCTGTGTTGGCCTCTGAAGTCGCTGCGCCATTTGAGCACTTCTGTTCACGTGATATTTTCAAGGCCAACCTGGGTGTATGTACACGTGTTGACAAGCTCGGGCGCGATTACTACTCGCGGCCAAATCAAGAGAAAGCCTAATGAGCATTGCGGATGGAATTTCAGCCATCAAATCAGCACATGAGTGAGTTGAAACTGTTAGGTGAAGACGGAATAAAAAACTGGTGAAATTAGTCGTGCATCGACAATATGAAAACCATTACTAGCATCTTTATACATTCTGTCGTTCTGGAAATCGGGCTCAAGTTGAGCTAAAATTCTAGTTTGGCAAAGGATCACAAAAGAAATGAGTATTTTAGAGTCTGTGCATTTGTATTCACACAGGACTGGATACAACTTTCGATATGTTGGGGTGGAGAGCAATAATTACTGTCCATCACGGTTTCGTCTATGAACTCCTGGTGTTTTTTGAAACCGTAGTCAACGATGACAGTTAAATGATTAGGTACGTTCAATATCGCTACATTTGACTGGAAGTGGAATGTTTTTTAAGTATAGACTGAGACCTTTAATTTGTAACGCACGTGGCGAGGTGGTAAAGAAAGCTGCCATACAAACTGAGTACCATGAACGCCATCAAAAATTGTAAAGGAACTATTGTGTTGTGTGCTATTCAGTTACTTTTATTCGTGACAGCAGAAGACAAGTCATGATAGGGAGTTTTATTGATGAGTTAGGTCAGAGAAAGACGTGACTTCAACTACTGTAACCGTGGTCCAATCTCGTCCGATCTGGGGTAACCAGTCGTAAAACAACGAAGTTCAGAAATCGTAATGAGAAGATGAGTAAATCTACAAACAAACATCATTTACTAGATTCCTCACTGTACAACAGATGTACTTAAAGGAATACAAATCAAAGCGTCAGGGAGGCAAATATTTGAGAACCTCTTGTACAACCGCACGTCACCTGCCATCTAAGACCTACCTCCACGGGAACTCTCGTCGGCCTGGAGAATTCAAACAAGCTTTGATATGGGTGAGTGCCATCCCAGATGGTAAGGAGTGGAACATTATTGTCTTAGAGAACGTGGCCTACAATAGGTGACATTACGTGTATTTATTGTACAGCAACGAGTGAAGTTGTGGTACATGCGCAAGCACATTAACCTTTCGTGTAGGTGTGAAGTAGGCGAGGTAACACGAATACAACAAGGCTGTGCAGAAACTAAACAGCCAAAACTAGCAGATGGGTTGGTGATATGGTCTAATCGTAGAAGATGCATAGTTATCATGGTGTGAAAAGTGGCAGCACACGAGAACGGAATTATACACCAAATGGTTGCTACCTCAAACGGTGCATGTTGTGGCCTAACGTAACTCCCATTTGCTTTAGTGATACTCGTCTAGGTGTGGATTCGGCTTGAATAGGTAACTCTGAATACCATCTCATTAGTTGCCCCTAGCGACTTTTATCATTAAACGAAAAATAGATTCGTGTACTTTGAAGTACTCCCAGATAAATTACGAAATAATGAACACGTGTTCAGACCAGGGGAACCGTGCCGAAGTGCTATCGAGTTAGACCTGTTAGAATGACCTCTACCCAAAATGACATTATCGGCTAATGTGACAAACACAGCTTTTTCTAGTGACATGCCTCACCTTCATGAGATGAAAAGACGTGAGTTGACAATCCAGCCCCCTAAGGTACGTCAGGTTCAGTTGTCATATGAATAAATACAGCAGTGTTGAATTATGTATACTGTATCACTTAGATGAAGTAATCATTTGTGAGATGAATCTTGTCATGCCTGAGTTCAAAGCTTCATTCTAAGTGACACAGGGCAGTTCAGTTTACGCAGTTAAATGTATTGAACCAGGGTGACTTGCTCCACTACCAGATTATTGTATCGAATGTGTAAAGTTTACTCCTAACTGCATAGATCGTTTCTAATCTATTGTTCCACGTATTACTGACTGTTGGGAATGGAGTTGGGATAAACTACTAGAGTATCATAGGGACTGTCAACTGAGGTTATTTTGATAAAGACCACATGGACATACTATCTTGTTAATATACAGAGTCCAACGTACATATACATTAAAGGAACTGTAAATGATGCAAAATAATTGGCAGAAGTGAATATGATTATCAGATATATTTTCACTTTCTACTGATTCTTCCAGTTCGCTGAAAAACAACTTTCCTGCATCCGTCAGGCCTGTTCACATCAGATCAGCCGTAGTAAATGGAACATGGAATATCCCGTTACCTATGGAGGATACTCAGAGAATGAATCGTATGACTAAAAATGAGGAATACCACAACAGATTTATAAGAATATTCCAGCATTAGAGGGCCTAAGATACTCAGCGTTCCAACCTACATTCGGAAGGGAGGGTAGACCGAAAGAACATACAGACTCAATGATTAGGGTTATTGTGGCGAAAATTCGTTCAGTAAAGCAAGATAATTAGTACTCACTTCTCACGTTCTCGTAACACGCATACGATTGCGTTGATGAACTGGAATGCCAGTCGACAACTCAACAGGTTTTCCAGTTAAAAGTCAGTTGCACTTCTGTCTGGTTCTGTGCTTGTGGCTGATGCTTCCCGTCGTGGACTTTTGTTCGACACTTCTTGCCCGGTGACCCGGTTTTGTCGAACGATGACTCGTTCGGTCGCTTGTGCTGTCTGCAATCCACCCGCTATCGGTTTTGACCATATCTCACTATCGCGTCGAGATATTTCACTAAGCGTTAGACCAATCGCGTCTGTGACTCGGTCATTTATCACACTGTGTCGGCAGTAATTGTCGGATGAACAACATGAACCAAAAGTTAAGCGGCCACGTATGATTTCGGTCTTAAGCTCTGATGTAAATCTTACTGAACAAATCTGCAACTGAAACAATCGGTCAGAAAAAACAATGATGAAGTCCTTTGTTTGTATGTTACAAGGTCCTGAATATTTAATCACCGATTAAACAGGTCTTCTGTGCACGGTGTTATTGGAAGTAACATCCGGGGATCAAGCGATATTGCAACTGAGAGTCATGAATTAACCCATGAAATTGGAGAATGTTTACAATGGTCAGGAGATGTGGGCACCTGCACAAACCACGTCTTCAGACAATGGTACATACAGCGTTTGGTCCAAACAGTCTAGACGTGCACGTTGTATGCATTGTTGTCGGCCAGATTTTTGCTGTCCATGTGCTCACGTTGTAAACCAGGAGCGCAGATGGCACAAGGGTTGTTTATTCGGGAAGCCATTTCATGTGATGCTACACTCCAATGTTCTTTCCTGTATTTATCCTGTGGCCATTTCGACGACAAAATTCACGCACTCGCCCCACTACTGAATAGTAGTAGTTTGAGTAGTATAATGCGATGGCTCGTCCTCATTACACTCACATCATGTACTGACAGGCACTCGGACTTTTTCACACTTAAGTCGAGATGTTGCCTTGTAAGGCCGGTGCCTGAAATTTCAGGTATCAAAAACAGTACACGTTCAGCACTAGTGACAGCTGATTTCCACTTGTCCGTGGGCAACATTAAAGTGGTTCGCGCGTTTGTTAATTAGTTGATTGATTGAAGCATTTACCATCTCATCCTAGTTACCCGGTTATAATGGTATAATTTTTGTGACATTTCAACTGGCTTTGATTCGTTTTTAGAGAACAAGAAGATTGTAGGTGTATACTGTTTGTCACGTGTATGAAAATGATTCTACTGGACACTTATATTTTGCAAGTAAATACAATGTAAATATTTCCTTTATTCAATGTACCTAGTATACGGATGAGATCCAAATGGTTCTACACTTCATAGTTCCGTGACAACCAGTGACTTCTTCGTGTTTCTAATGTCATATAGACAGTCACATTAGCGCTTGCCAGACAGGTTTAGATAGTATGGAATTCTTAGTCTACAAATCCCGTAGTGCAGGTGAGTCGGTATCGACCTCGAGGTCATCTGCTTAAATGCAGCTGGATGTGCACAGGCAAAGTCAGTCGTAAGTCTCTATCCGCGCTTCTGTTTAACCGTGATCAGCAGTGTCTTTGTGTGAGCACAGATTGTACGTTTGTCGTATAAAATCATTTGGGTTATGAGAACTTACCAGTTTTTGGTGAGACAAGGCTACTACGTCCATAAAGGTTGCACAAACAGCTAGTTCAGATGGTATCACCTAGCTGTTAGTTATGAAAACCCTTCACAAATGAGTTATGTTGAACCGTGTTCTCCCGTTTCTGAAAGTTGTGAGCTTAAATGTATTTCAGGTGGCCGTGGGATTCCAAAAGGCGTTCATTGGTGGTTTCACCTCATTATACTCCTTTCTAAAACTTAGAAGCTTCCCGTAGCTGTTAGCAAACTTTCATGATGTGCTTTAGAATAACCTCATTATGATTTTTGAGGCTATTAAAGTGATGCAGCGAGATTAAGAAGGATAAGTTATATGAAATCCATCATCACACGCTCGTTGTATACAGGGGAGTTGCTCTAAAAGTTTTGCAGTTAGGCTACTGATCTCTATTGGCAAAGGAGGTTCAGTAAGGCTGAGCTATGTTCATGGTGGTTTGTGGAGGCGAATTGTATTAAAACCATCAGTAGCGTAGGAAAGATAATACAAGCACGTCGACAAATTAGAGTGCATGAAGTAGTTCTTTGGGATACGGTGGGTTGAATTATTCAAGAACAATTTATTCTCAAGTTGACAACCAGTCACATTTGATCGTAGCCTTCGCGACGACGAGCTCTACTGAGAGCGAAACTCGAGTCTAATGCTTCTTTTCCAAAGAGGCTGGCTAGAAAGTCTATCTGAATGCGAAGGCTGCGATCAAATGTGAGTGATGTTCAACGTGAAAATAAAGCGAATCGTCGACTACTCGATGTTGTGTGTGTTTGTACGTCCTTTACAAGGCCACAACGTTCACCTCGTATGTGATTGGCTACTGACGTTCGCGTGATACATCGCGACTCTGATTGGTTTAATTCTAACTCGTTTTCCCATATAATGTTCTTTGTGTACGCCTACTGGGCAGATTGCATACATACTAGTGTACGTTCATTACCTCTGCCTTGCTTCTGATTTACGATACAACACTCATCAACAATTTATTATGGTTCATATTGTATGCAGGTTTGGTGCCCAGAATTTTGAAGCAAGAGGTGTAAGAAGACCGGCTTCAAACGTTTTACGAAACATCTCGAGTTGAGGCAGGGTTGATTTCACTTGGAGATCAACTACGAGGGGGGAGTTCTGGATGCTTCATTGTGACTTCGGGATAAGAAAACAATCTACGCGATGAAAACAGTGACTTTCCGCAATCCATGAGACACAACATTCAGTCGAACACTAGAAAGAGCACGTGTACTACATCTCATAATACTGTAAGCTTGGTGTAACGTAACATTTATAGGTGTCTACTGCGCTGAGTTGCTGCGGCCCGATTCAGGTTGGGGATACATGGAGGAAATTGGAAAATTGGAAATTGGTGACGATGATCTACGACAATACCCCAGCTCACAAGTTTCAAGCATCATAGACTGTTATTCGTGACTGTGAAACTCGGGACCGCTTCCGGGTTACTCTATGTTTCTAAATTTGGAGTGTTGCTTGAAAAACAAGCACTTTTCTTCCACGTAAAATGACAACCAAATGCAAAAATCTGGCCGAGCAGACAAGATAAATGCATTTATTGTCAAGATACCGGTCAGGTGCGCTTGAGAATAAGGTGATTTGTAAACGGTGGATCCTATCTTGAACAATTAAATTGTCTAATGTCTGATGCATCCACATACACATCAGGCCCAAATTTTTGGGAACACTTTTGCATGCTCAACTTCAAACACGATCACAAATGGGCTGAATAAATTTCACAGGCACCAGGTGATGAATACTATTTTTAGTCTTTAATGACGTGACCACGAAATGAAAAAGCTTTCATCTGTGACAGTCAGTGGTATGTCAGGTCGGTGTCGCCTAAACAACACTGATGTTTTTCCGAGCTCACTTGTATACCATGGTAAGATTAGTCTTCGTCATCGGTTCTGTCGATTATGAGGTGGGTCGTTCTAAACCTGTCGATTGCGCGCATCCAAACGAAATTCACTGTTAGCTGTTCTTCATGAATATTCTCTGTTATATTTACTGTTGTTTCTGTCAGGATAGACAACAATATAGACAACCTTCACGAGAAAGGTTCGAAGCGGGAATGTATACATTCTAGTGGGACTCGAGTCCCGCATGAACGCGAATAAAAGAGTATTATAGAAATTAAAACTCTTCCCAGTGGGTCGAAAATGGACATCTACACTCCGGTTCGAATAATCGAAACTTTGTTTCACTCTCAAAAAAGATCTGGATACCAGTGCTACAGTACGCGTTGGTGAACAGGTTGACTGCACCGTTCACTGTTCGATCGCAATGCAAATGTAAAGACCCACGTGATGCTTAGGTCACGTGACCAGAGCTCGCCCCACAGTTATCAAGGCTAAACATGAAAACCGAGGATACACCTAACCTAGCTTGTTGTACTTAGGCGGTTACAGCTAACACGAGATATCTTTCAGAAAGGGCTTACCTAAATATTAAAAGCGAATTCGAGAATCCACTCATTCGGCTGTGAGCGACAGAAGAACAGCTGAGAAGCATCGCAGAAAGACTACGAACGGTCGGGTTTATACATACAACCGCCACTAAGAGCTACCTCTAGTCCACTTCATCATTTTGAGGTCATTGAATCCATGGGATCATCTGAATTGCATAATTATCTGGTAGACAGAGTGAAAAAATAAAATTCACGTGACTATATGATGAAGCAGAATCTAAGTCAATCTTGTGACCGTCATAAAATAAGGGTTATCATACTTGGCAGTCGGGCTAACACAAGCGTAGGGGCATGTTGGTGTTTGCCAACGACAGGTACAAGGGACTCGCGCCTTTGTCAGTAAAATCGTACGGTGTCCAGTTTTATCAGAACAAACTCTAATTAGGTTTGTGTACAGTAACAGTATTCACAAAACGCTGTAAGCTGAAGGAAGATGAGAATTTTGTGTACATTCGAATTGGCGCCGAACAATTTGCAAAGGAAAGTGGTAACGGTTTTCAGTTTCGAAAGGTCTGCAACAATTAGATGTTGACTAATAAGAGGTTAGAGAAGTACGAGCTAAATAGAAACCTAATCACAGTATGTCGGGGATATAGAAAACAATCGTTAATGTTAAGCAAACAACTGATTGACAGCAGTTGAGAGATAGAACGTATCATAAAGTTACTGCAACCATTCAGACATCCGAGGAGTCTGAAGTCGCAAATTGACTTCCTGTATAATGTGGGGCCTGTCAGCTTTTTAGCCTCACATTACACACTATTTACATATCTGTTATGTTCATCGTACATACAGATAATGTCATTTGTTTGGATCGATACAGTGCTTCTCCTTCGTGTCTGTTTCCTTGTGCTTTTAAGTGGCTGTTATCATAACCTGACTGTGACAACATCCATCTGAGCAGATTAGGGGAATCGGATTCTTTGGAATCCCCCGGTCATTCAAGCGGAAATCTCGATCCTTCTACTTCGGATCTAGCGTGCTAGGATCTGAAATGAATAATTAGTGCGAGTCAGTGTATGCAGCATTCAAATAATGTTCTTTCGTTTTTTCTGATCCACTACAATACATGTGCCAATTCTGTTCCATACATAAACTACTGCCGACTCTTCTGAAGGTAGACACTGGTAGATTGTTCTTGCACGCCGAAAGGATTTTTTGTTCACGTGCTACAGATTAGCTGATATTGTAACCTTGGCAGCATAATCCATAAGTGTTTGGTTAGGCCAGATAAAGTAGACAGGTAGATAGGTAATCTCATGTGTTAAGACTTAGTCTTCTCTGACAGGGTGTTAAGGTGTTAGGAACTAGTAACTTTGAAAAACCTATATGAGTACGTTAATGACAAATGCATCGTAGCATGTTTTATAAGGCCGTGATGTAGTTAGGCCGTAAGAATCATTTAAATTAAATATGTAGCACACAGGGAGTCTGAACGCGAGTTGAACGTAATGAAAAGCACACCGAGTGAAACGATCTAAATGGCCCAGTGAGTAACCTGAGCACTGAAATCGCTTCCTTGGTTATTGATGTACAGTTTGATGACAGGCTTAGGTCATTTGAACCAACTGTTCCCAGTTTCCGTTCGTGAGCATTTGTATCTGGCTTCTGGCTAACGAGAATGTATTCACTGTAAATGGAATGACGGAAATGCACTAATTTACATATACTCATAAAACAGGGGCCCCCGATCACGCTAAAAATGAACTGGAATATCCCAGAAGAGAGGAACTTTACTGAGATGGTTAAGAAAATAACAAAAGAACGCTGAGCAGAACAACAGGAAATTATATGACTCCAAGCATGCCAATGACTGCAGCACACTGTCATCTCAGCTAACGTTTTTAGACAGTGATCTGTGTGATCACGAAGATCCCAGCCAGACAGGCGACGCCTACCCACTTAGGTCAATGGAGCAGTCGGGATCCTCATATTTTGCAACCATGCTGCTGTTTGAGTAACACGTAATTTTATCCACTATTGATGGTTTCAGCATATAACACCTGGTATGGTTAACGCTCAGTTAAGCATTAGTGTTAACCACTAATGTATTGCTGTCTGTGATGATGATGATGAACGCTCAGTTGGCAAGCGGAGCAAGTGGCCCAACCATTGTAGGCTGCGCAACGTGATTAGTTGGCCAGTTGATTGCGCATCTGCAGCGTTCCGGAATAAGCGCCGCTGAACAGCTGTGTTGCTAACTTGATCAGTCCACTTAATATTGGCTCGCTGACAGAGACAACGATAGTCAAAGGTAACAAGACTGTTGACGTCCTCGCTGCGAAAAGATCAAGTTTCCGAACCATAGAACAAGACAGAATGCGTACAGGTAGTGCACACCTCATTTACAGTAACAACTGAAAGTTTTTTCGACACCACAAATGATACAGGTTGGCAAAGTCAACCTTGGTGATTTCTGATGAGCAACGTATCAAGCCGACATGGTAGTCTCAAATTGACTGTATACAATAACGAGCGTACTGAGTGAGAATACCCCAGTCTTGAAGAAATACTTTGCATTTTGAAAGTGCTGAACGTACTTCATAGAGATTAGCGCTGTCATTCATCATGCTCAACATGGCCTGCATTTTTTTGTGCGGAGATTGAGTAAGACCATGTCATCCGCATGCACCACATAGATCAACCTAGCTCCGGGAAAAAGCTTAACACCAAGCTCACTGGACTCCTTAAGCGCACCCCCCAGAATGTCGTCCATGGCAAAATTGGACAAGAAGGGAGAAATCGAACACCTTTGATGAATACCACCAGAAGTGATGAACCCCCGAGACATTTGTCCATGGAACTCCACTCTGCTTACAGTTAGTTAGTTAGTTATAGTTATCTCAACAGACTCACGTATTTCACTGATACTTTTTTGCGAAGGAGACACCTCCAGAGAACGTTACGAGCAACTGAATCGAAAGCAACCCTCAGGTCCAAAAAGACCACAACCGTCGGTTGTCCATATGAGTGTCGATGTTCCAAGATCCGTCGCAGGGTAAAAATGTGATCAACGTACCCTGAACCGGAACGGAATCCTGCCTGTTCTTCGCGTGTCTGACGTTCTGTGGGCTTGGTGAGCCGACGTAAAATGAGACCAGTGAGTAAACTGGACGTAACAAACAATGATGCCTTTGTGATTGTCATGACACTTCCGGCCCCTTTTTTCTAAAGGGAATTGTTGTTGAGAGGCACCAGTCACGTGGTATCTATTTAGCTTCCCAAATCCTCAGTTCTGTAATCGACCTATCAACACCATACTTGGAAATTGAAGGAAAGAATAGGTCTGCTCCGGGAGTCTTGTTACTATTTGATAGCCATTTCTGTTTCTGCTTCTGCCAATTCCACAGCTTCTTAATTTCCGCAAAATTATTCTCCATATGGCAAATTCTGATGTTATTAACATATAAGGGAAACGGAGGAATCGCAAGCTGTGGAACCCCGAGCACGGATGGAACGAAAAACAGAGGTCCTCCAACGGAACCTAGCGGTACACGACTAGTCGACAGTACTTTTCAGCAAGTACATAATTAATTCTGATAGTAAACTGGCGATCTTGGGGCAAACTGTGAGCTAGACTAGTACGCAATTATCTGTACCATACTGTTTAACCTGAGTGGTAAGCGTCTCACCGATGCGTGATGCCCTGCAGATATCCCGGGCGACAGAATAGTATATAGATGGGGTTGCCAATCGTTAACCATTGGCTTCAAGGTTCGTAAAATTTTTTCAGCGGTTTCAACGCTTGGTTCCTGGGTCCCCCCAAACTGGAGGTATCGGAAAGAACAAGCACGGTGATGGAAGTGTATTAAGATACGCTTAAAATTGTTCACAGGCTACAAGCAAACCTACAGAAAAGCGGAAAGTCAACGAGATTCCCCACGCGGCCTGATCGGTTGACTGGCATCTAAGAAGCATATTTGGGCAGAAGAGTTAGTTTTCAGGTATGGTATCTTAATCTTGAATCCATTTTCGAGTACTGAGGCTATAATTTGGTGATCTGAGCAGATGCTATTTACCATTAAACTGATGGGATCAGTATCTTTCAAAAACTTGAAAATGAGTTCTTCTTAGTACCAGGATGTAACTTTTAGCTCAGCGAAACCATATTCTGCAAATAGTGTGTGCCATTTCTATTTCTATGATGTCATGGATTCCTAATCGATGTCTAGATGCGTCAGTTAACATTCACGGACCCGTGCTTTTTTTAATGAGTTGGACAGTTCACGTTAAAGTATTTGAAGTCCGACATCTCAGTTTTCTGATCGGGGCTTAACCTCTTTACATACACACATAAGAAAGCATTCTTGAATTATTGTATTCCTTCGAATTGATTACACTGCTCTCGTGTCTGCCGATCTCAAAATTTGTAGTGATAATGGGCAGCGTGTAATGTTTTTTGTTTAGAAAAAGCCGAATTGTGGAACATATGGGCTGCGATTGGATTCAGACTTGTGATAAAAGCGTGCCCAGGCGTGGCAAGGACTCTACCTACTGAGGTCTCGTCGTGGCCAGTAGAGCGCTTGTTACTTTCAGGCATGTTGCTTCTGTCGCCGGTTTGAATCTAGCCGGAGCTTAGGACCTTTGCAACAGGGTGTCTTCTAACCTTTAAGGTTCACAAGAAAGTACTGACATGTCCTTTTATAAACTACTTCAAATCCTTTTTCGTGAACGCTTCCAGAAGACAAGAACCTAATGGTAGGGTAAAATTTAGTGAATTTGGTAAACCTGAAGGTCGCCTGGCTGCACGTCATGAGCGCCTAAAGCATGCCATTGTCACTAACCAATAGGTCAGTTTCTGTTCTCCTAAACAGTCGTCTACTTAAGTCGAACGTCGTTCAAGTATTTGATCATAGCATTCTGTATTCAGCTGGACGCTCCAGTCGTCCGTCCTCGAAAAGAAGTATTAGACCCGAGGTTTGTCCCTGTTAGAGCTCGCCAGTGGTACACAAGCTGGCCACGAACTGGGTTAAAACTCCGATTTCATGAGGTAACCGTTTTGATCACTGTGCAATTGACCTCACATTAGGCACGACAGAACTATAGCATCTAAGCGCGTAGCGACTTACCCTTGCCAGTAATGAACACGTTGCCTGATCGTTCGGATGGGAGACAGTTACTGTCTCTTAACTCTAGTCGACAACCCTGCGATTAGGACTTCCTAGACGACTACTTCAAAAGCAGAACCGAAGTCCGGTGCCTTTTTCGAAACACGCTAATTGGAATGTCCGTTTGAATACAAGGGTTGCGGTGAAGCGTGAGTGCAATTCACTTTAGGCTAACCAATCAACCGACTAACGAGTAATGATCGTCAACTTATTCACTTGCGGTTGGGATGATAAACTGAATTGACAAACAGGCGCTTGGACGAGGAAACATCCATCAAAATGGCTACGTCAAACAATAAATCATACAATCGGTAGCTTTGCGCCGACCAGCTTATGACGGAGATACAACGACCATGAGACCATTGAGACAGATTAGTGATATGGATGAAGTAACTTCAAAGTTCCGTGTGATTACAACCAATAGAAACTCAGTAAACTTACTGAGGTTAATTATTCAAACGTCGCAAACCCCTGCTGAAACCCAGAAGCATATGCAAACTACAGTATGCTTGTCTCGATTTTCTTACCCAAAGCTAAGACAACTTTAGACAATCATCGGTATTTTGTTTTTTCTTCCAGTCAAATGTTCATTTGTTTCAGTTTCTGATGTTGCAGACGTGAATGAAAAGAGTGTATGAAATGAATTGGTCCGGGGAACTTAACGTTCTCTCAATTTTGTTCACACTGATAAAAGAGAAAAGTTACTTTAGATGACGGCTTGTGATAGTTTCCATCACTCGAACGATCTGTCTTACTCTGTATGTATCGGACTCGCTCAAACTGTTTCTTTCACAAACTCCGACGCTTAAACAATCACAGGTTGCACAAACGTATATATGCATACACAGCGTCAATCCGCCCCCCCGTTTGTCTTGTGAGCATGTGATAAACAGATGGATTTGAGGAAGTTTATTTGTATGGATTAGGTCAACTTATTTCTTCCACATTATCACCTGTGTATAGCTGAGAATCTGTCTACCAAATGCAGCAGAGCTGTTCGATGACTTTGGGGCAAGGTGCATAGGAATTTCTGTCTCAAATGATAATTCCATTTAGCACTTATACGCCGGAAATAAACTAAGAAGTGGACTTATCCATTCTAACTAACAAAACATTCCTCCTTTTCTTCAGTAGTAGTTGGGATGACCCACATTATACAGTACAGTGAATACAAGCCTGTTGTTATCGTGCGGCGGGAAACCTAGTCGAGTGCGCATATTGCAGACGGGGTCGTCTAATTTTGGAGTTTTATTGACTAGTGAATTATCCTCTATTCTTGAAGGCGTTATTATCCACTTCAATGACTGATGGTGTAGCCCAGTGTAGTAAGTTTGTTCACTACTACTGTCCATCCAAGTTGTTCACTCGTATAATGCATGATTGAAGCGAACACACTAGGTATCTTGTAGGGTTTACAGCCGATTTTGGGCTGCCCATATGGAAATACGCAATACACTCTATTATGCCAGGGACGTTATGATGCAAACCAGTTTGATCTCACGCTTGGTCTGCACAAAGCTGTTATCTTTCTTGCGAGATTGAATGCCTACTTCATAAGTGAGTGGTTGTGAGTTATCCACAGTTGATTTGAGTTCGGCTGTTCAGAAAACTAGCATGAAATGCTTTCTCATGGCTTACAATGCGATGTTCCACAAGCTACTCATTTGTTGTAGAGAAGGCAGAATTAGACGTAGGCGGTCATAAATCAATAACTAGGTTGGGTTAAGAAAGATGACATCCACAACTGACCTGATCATATCTGTTCTCAACGATCCGCCTGTACAGTTATCTGAATGCGCATTTCGACCCTTAAAAAAACGCACCTAATTCACAGGGATAAAGGAAATGAGTAGTAGGAGATTCTAGTTTTAATATAAATTGGAAATCAGCCACAAATGACTGCAGCCGTCGCATTCCCATGGATTTTTCAGTCGGCCTCCTTCAAAAATCAACATACATGAAAACCAAAATCCCCCACTAATCATTAGTAATCAAAATACCACCCAAAAAATGATTCCTGTGATCTCAACTTGAGAAGTCCTAGTTCAGGGGTCACCGATTGGAGTTAACAGGACAGTTAGTGTCTCCTCATGAAGTGGTCAGGCAATCAGGGCATTACTCACAACCAAATGTGGCCGAATGTTCACATATGGAGATTCAGTCGTGTCTAATGTGAGATCAACGGCGCAGTGGTCAACTGCGAACCTTCGCCCGAATTTAAGCGTTAGCACTTTTAAAAAATCAATTCATGCAAGAAATAACTTGCTCTGCCCTTTTTGGAAGCTCTAATTGATCCCGTGCCTTTTAGACTGAAAATGCATTTAGATACGTTGATAGTGATACGCCCCTTGTAAATTTCAGCCAGTCTGGCTTTCGACTCTCAACTGGCGGTCTATTCAACCGATCGTGATGAACTCGTCTTGTGCAGTGATAGAACCTCACTACCAATAACCACTAGTGTTCGTTAAGGTACGGCCCTCTTCCTGTTCTTGTTCTCATTCCGTACAGCACTGATTATAATTTTCGTGTCAAAAACGAGGAAGATGAGATGTTAGGTGACAAATGCTTCACAACACACTCTTTCTCTGTTCTATCATCCTCGCTAAAGGTAGCAATACACCAGTGTTACGCTTGAGTGCCTAGCTGTCACACAACCACAAGGTACGGAGTAGGGTGGGGACCTAGCTACTAAAAACAGACGTGCCTGAACTCAAACGTTTAGCAACAAGGCGCTCCCAATTTGCAAACAAACAATCGAGGTGAGTGGAAGATGCCATCACTATAGGTTTCAACATCTTGTATAGTCAAATACATTTGTACAAATAACAGTATTCGCACCGCTGGACGGCACTCACCATTCCCGTTTAAAATATCTAGCCACCAACCCGTTATGAGCCGCGGGGGACCTCGCCCGGCAGACAGACCCGACCCACAGTGGCTAACTCCCTGATGAATAAGTTCGTCTTTCTACGTCACGTCATCACCCTCGCACTTCGCATCCAACGTCAGTCGGCCTCGCCACCCGCAAAACATGCTCGATTTGGAAAACTGACTGGCATCCTTAGTGCACGACTAAACCATCAAAGTTAGTACAAACCAAGAGGTTGAAACAAGGGATTTACTGGGTAACCACAGCCGAACCCTCCGTTGCCTGCTAGTTGGTGTCACTTGATGTAAGCGACCAGATGCAGAAATCAACGGTTACATATCTGAGGACGCGTCACGCCTACAACCTAATCGGTCGAGTTTCACAGCTTACACAGTTGCATTGTACACACGACCCACGTACTCTAGAAAAATGCCTCTGTGTTACAGAGATATCCTAGGTTAGTGAATACTGTTCAAGCCCTGGAGATAGGCGCTTTTACTCCAACGCCTATGCTTCCGAACGCTGCTGATGCAACTTCTTAGGTAACTAGGCCGGTAAACTTCCAAGATCGCATTGCCTAGCGCTAACCCCACGTAATCGCAACAGTTGCGATGGCGTTGAGGCTACAAAGCACGTTCCTAAATAATCCACAAAGCGCGAAGTAGCGTCCAGCATGGTCTATATTGCTTGAAAGCCGTCAAACATCTTGTCGGCAAAGCTAGGATCAGCCTTCCACTAGGTAGAAGGTCCAAGCGAGCATCTTGCGAATGTTGTACAGTCCAGTATTTTTCGTCCAAGTCAAGGTTAAACAAATTCAGTAAAAGTGAATCGTTTGGAAGCGCACCGCTCTTGATACTGAGAGCGCAAGACAGCCCACCATCGACCCTGAACTATGCTAAAGTGTGGGGATAAAGCGCCGACAGTATAGTCCTGTTTATTCGGTAGGTCAGTGCGTTTGAGCGACTAAAACTGCGGGCCGACCGGCTGCGTCGAGAGCATGTTCATAGGCGAGAAATACGGCAACCGTCAGTATAGCTCACACTGCTCCAGATTCTGGCGGATGGCATTACTTGACAAGTAGTCTGAACTGACAAGCTGACCACAACATCGTAGTAGGTTTCATAAGACAACCAAATGCATCGGTGTGCTCTTTTCATATACGGCAGGCGATCGATAAGGCTTATGATTATTGTCCCTTCTTTCATTTAAATGACGAACGCATACTTCAACTTCCTCCTGCGAGCGTGTCTGGGATTTTTGACGCTGAATTTATCATAAAAATTCGAGAACCATCATACTGCGTAGTGTTTAAAACAGCCTTCAATCCACATCACTCGATCAGTCAATTTAACAAAACATGCGTGCACCCTACCGAAAATATTGTCCACCTGTTGCATTCCAGGGCTTATTCAGAACTTCACATTTTGTCAGGTTCATAAAGCCACGGTCAAGTTGTAGTAGAAATTTTTTGGGACAATCTATGTGAAAATGTTGCATGAAAAATTGCATTTGATCACCCGTCTTTAATTTGGATCACTGATGAGATTCCGAAATAAATACACACTTGCATACACCCGACGTTAGGCTTGTGTGGTCGCCGCTTACTTGGTTTGGCCATCACACGAAACTTCCTACCCTTGATCCAAAGACGAAGTTGAACCAACAGATGTTTCCATATGGTGCTAATTGTGGACGTTTGAATCATTCAACAATTTTCCAGTGACTGAAGCTGCACTTTTTTGAAGATTCAAATATGCAGAAATTTTAACAGTTGTCTCTCGGGAATATATAGTGCGCAACACTGGAAATGGACTTCCCTCCCTATGCTTCCCGTCATTGTAAACATAATCACAACGGAGAGAACAAAGAACACAGGAAGCATTTTGCTCAGAAGTAGGAAGTTTTGAGACCCACAGATCGATAGCCATCACGATCTTGAGCACCGCTGGTTACCGTGTGATCGGGTTAAGTGACGTCACTGATGAGCACTTTATTCTGAAAGGTACTCACGATCCATAGTCTAGTGAACAAAGCCTTCGGCCCTCAAACTACACAGATCAAACGACCATACACGATTAAGCGTGAGTATCCGAAGATATTCATATAATTACAGACAGCAAACTTAACTAATTAATGAGAAACAGTCGAGGATTTGATTGGTATAAACCGACTATTACAATTAGTTAACCTGTGGGAAAACAAAACAAACAAGTTGCTTGGGGCCTCGCGACTCACGGAGTGAATGGCTGGAGACGTTAGGTTGGATGTCGGCTAATCGAACTCAGTAGCATGAACGTTGTTGTTTGGTCAAGTTCTCTGCGAAGTAAATGCACCTAACGATGCGAAGCAGTGAAAGCCGAAAGTTCTGATGTCTATTTACATTCACCCACAGGTCTGCTGTTTGTTTGCAAGGTGTACGCACTTCTAAGTTGAATGTTTGAATCCAGACGAAGCTACCTTTCATAGTGAGTTCCTCTCCCCATCCTCTCTACTTTTTCTTCCTGATCAGGGCTTGGTTTTTTCTTCGGGGTTGCATGTCAGTTAAGCATCAGTTGAAACCACTATTGTATTACCGTCTATGATGTTCGACAGTACTGGCTCATTCGATAGGCCCAACTAACAAACGCAGAGAAATCAGTGACTGATAATTTCTCTACCCAATGAGTAAACAAGATAACGAATACTTCAATCCCTACCACGACATGCAGTGTGTGGGGACAGCAATATCGGATCGCTATAGGTTGTAAAATTATTGGATGCGAAGAAAATCGTTGTCAAAAATCGATGATGGAGATAACCACGAAAACTACACATCTGCTAATTATTTAAATATCTAAGATCGTTGTTTTATGATACATAGCGGCCAGAATCTCAACACAACTACACCCCATTTGAAACAAAACGGTAATCGCATCATTTCATTTATATTTGCCAAAGGATGGAAATGAATGGCCGTCCAGTCGTGAATACTCGCTAGTCTTCACAGCTGAATACACTGAAACTGTGTGATTCGCTAAAAACCACAGAATTCAAACAAACAGAACCGCAAAAAACAATCGTTTAGGGAACACAAGAGAGTCTATCAGGCAGGATAGCCACTGAATGACAAAAACAAGACACGATGGTATAAGAGACTTTGCTAATACAGTCATTTTAGCGCTATGATAACACAGATGGAAAGACAACCGTAATAGGAAATCGCTTTTGAAACCACAATACGAAAAGCAAACCTAACTGTGGTTGGCTAGGAGTAGTCCAAAACTGTTCAAGAGAACAGAGTCGACGTGCAAACAAGTCAGCATGAGGGTCGCGAGAATAGAATAATCTAAAGTACAACAATGCTGCGTACAGTCGAACCGACAGTTGAAAGCGGAGAAACCGACACCCATAGAACTAGACGGACTCAGATGGGCGAAAGATCAACAAAACAAACGTGGTCCAAAGAAAGCGATGAGTCACATGGAACCATCATGGAACAATATAAAATACGCCAGTTGCGCCGGCACGAGAACAGATGATTGGTTAATTAACAGACAGGGCCTTCTTCATAAATAGCGAAATCTCTATCGTGTGCATAGCTTTGTGTCCAGCGGCCGTAGACGCACTTGCTTGTCGGCCGGCGTAGCTATAGCAAGAGGGAAAAAGTGAGACGAGTAATCCATGACTATCTCTCAAAGCACCAAATGGAATGTCAAACTGTGGTGGTTGTGTGAAAGAACCGCAAAGTGAAAACGAGAAGTTGGTTGACAAAAAAAGGAGTTTCCAGTTTTTAAACCGTAGGATGTCACCCGTCAGACGATATCCCAAGTTACAACGGAGCCAAATAATTCCAGAATACTCAAACACAAGCAGGGCTAGAGCCCGCGATCTTGTCAGTGGTAGATGACCGTCGGTGTCATTGAACAATCGTGAAGTCACATGTGACAGACAATGTGAACAACCTTAAAAGCAGATGCATACACAACAGTGTTGGCCACAGTGGCTATAACACAAATAAAAAAACCAAAAGAGCACTTGAAGCGGTTCCAGGTTGAAACTACGATTTCCAGTTCGTTCATAACCACTGTGCTCAATGGTTTACGGGCATTCCTATAGTAGTAAGCTGTCGCATTACCCTTAACCAACCATAAGTAGAAAATCAGAGCTGAAATGGGAATGAAAAACGATGAGGACCTCGAAGAACAGCATACTTCTAGTTTCAAGAGGCTTTCGAAGGCCGTAAGACTGCCGTTGACCTTAATGATAACAAAAAGACGATGGACAGAGTTCACAATTTCAAGAATTTGAACAGAACAGTGAGAAGACGTAAATCACTGGATGTTTCAGGAGTAACAGGAATGTGTTAATAATGTTAAACAATTGAGTAATGGTCCGCAAAACGAAAGCTATGGATGACAGAATCGTTTCTCAACACAACAGGGTTGTGACCTTTTATTAACAAACTGGACGATGCATTCCCGACCATTCTCAAGAAATAACAGATCGCGTTTTTTAGAGCATCCCCTAGGTTACTGGTGACACTAACATAAACAGATCAGGATTTGTATTTCTGTTGCGTTGGTCTCCAAATGTCTGATCGCCGCTTCGACTGCGTTTGAATTGATTTTAAGTTTTCACGTTTCAACACTAACTTCCCGGTCACGGTAACACTGTACGCAACTTATTATATGAGTATAAAACACATAGGTGTTGAAGAAGAATCTGCTGCGATCAGTCAACCGGTGGGGCCAACACTGGTCCAAAAATAGTATTAATACATCCTCCGCATGAAAAGCGATCTGGCCGGGATGCACAGCGTATGGACATTGGCCATGTGACCCACAGCGGAATAAGGGTTGTTGAATGCCTTTATTAAGCTGACAGTATCTGAGGCCAATGGGCAATGTCAAATAATATTCTGAAAGTTACCGTGCACTTCGTTCTGGTTAAGCCTAATAGTTTATGGCTACGTGGAATGAGCTGAATATGTTACACATCACTTTGTTCGCCACAGTTTAACACTCTACCTTAGTTTATGTGAAAACTAGTTAATCTTGACACTTCAGACATAACTCGAGTTAAACCACAGGAATGGGCCAGAGAGGCAATTGTGGACATACAAATAGCTTGCTTATATACCGAAAAATGAACAGTTCAAGAATGATTTGCAGGATCGAAGGCTGGAAAAGTGAGAACATCCGTGGAGTGAAATCCAACTTGGCTAGATGAACATTTGAATGAAGAAAAACCAAGTTCAAATTCCATGCCCATCGTCCAACACGCTTCGGGGTTGATTCGAGAACAAGAAAAAGAGGGCCGAACATAGTTTGGCCGAGAATCAAAGGAATACAGGCATGCCCGCTCCTCAGTACAACTGTGAAACAACTACGAATGTTTTACTGTACATTATCGCTTAGCATGAACAACGGATTTAGTATAATGATAATAATAATATAATAATAAGGGGTATGCACAATGGTTCTACAGAATAGTACCAAATGCGACTTCTACTCGAATACGATCGTGAGCGTTAGTTCGCGCAATCTGGTGAAACAATTACGGCAGAACCATACGAATTGGAAATGATTCCGCAAAAACTAATGACGTAGGAAAAAACTATCAGCAACCGCAAATAGTGACAAAAATAACCGTTCGAAAGTTACTCCAGCCTCGTTTTGAAATCACAATATCCCTATCATATTCGTCGGATCTGTCGTCAACAAATTATGACCTTCAACTTTCCGGACCGTCTAGCTGAGGACAATAGCACCTTTAGGAACTGCTGGCAGATAAAAAGGTAGCGCTAAATGCAAATGATATGGACTATATAAGTGTAATAAATAACAACGGTGTCCGTTTCGTACAAAAATTGTCATTGCTAACTCAGTCGTAACCTCTTAAACTTTGATTCTTGAAGATGCGGGAACTTTAAGGATGAACTGACATGCCAGAAAAGGCCACCTGAAAACTCCGCATGAATTCTGGATGTTGCATGCCGACTGAATGAACTCAGGAGCAAAAAAACAATCCACGTAAGGAGAAAGATACATGTATTGCGCAAACGACTTACGATATCTTATTATGTCGACGATCCGGAAGAGCGATACTGATCAGATGGTTTATCCTGGGCTGCACATAACCCCACGCACCCATGTTCTTGTGCTCTTCCTGAACCCACTGAATCATGGCGTTTGGATAGCGTTCCAAATCCTCCTTGATTAAGTCGTAAGGGAACGGGGTGAGCTGCTCTACACGACTGATTGCAATATCTGAATCGAGCCCGATGGCGTTTCGCTCTTTGACTAAGTCGTAATAAACCTGGTCAGACAAAATAAAGAAAAAGAAGTGTATAGATGCACTCAAAACGTAGCGGACAGACACAACCACAAACCACCAGATCTGAGGAACCAGAACACAAAAATGACTAAAAAGCCAAAAGGAGAGGAGTGGATTGCAGCCAGTTGCCGATCGTGTCAGGCGCTCTGTCGGTCCCCAAGCTCACCGTATCAGGTGGTTAGTTGATGAATTGGCAAAGAGAAATATAAACATTAATAATTAGAAACGGTATCTTGCGTTCCTTCTTCTGGATGGGGTTCCACGACGTACCCGACCCCGGGGCAGAAACCTTTGGGGGTGCAGCGGCTAATGGAGTCCAGTGGCATGAATTTCGTAAGCTGTGAAGTGACGGTAACTAATTAGAAGCAGCAGTGAAAGCTATGATGAAGTCGTCTCACAGATGACGCCTTACGCACGCATGAGAGATTTAAACACGTTGACACCGTCCACTTGCATTGAGACCCAGGGTTTGCAGATGAGTTTTACATCTTTCTTTTCACTGACCTTCTGACCATGTATTCCTCTTAGTAAGTTCACAACAGTACTAGTGTCAACCACTGGCGTACTGTTGTCAACGACGATAATTGAGTCGTGACTTGGGTCCAGGTGCACATCGGTAGACAGCTGCTGAAACGTTGACCTGACAAGTTACACAACAACTAGCACAGACTGTGCTTACTTCACAGATAATGCAGTCAATTAGTGGTGACGGTTATGCCACTGAGTCCGATTAGCAGTCACCACCGATAATGTGAATCACAATAGTGCCGGATCGAGAAGCAAACTTACTCAAAGGTGGTTAATCCACTAATGCATAATCAGAGTGAACAAAACAGTCAGACATTCGTTATCAAGTATCCACGTCTTGTCCTCACCGTTGCCTGTTCGTTGGTGCCACTCGACGAGGGCAGTCGGAAGCAGACAATGATTTTCAAATGTCTGAAGACGATCCAAATCTTCTACATTAAGTTGACGAGTTTCTCAGCCACGCAGTAACATCACCAACATCACCATAAACAGCAATACATCAGTGGTTCACACAAATGCTTAACTGTCACACAACCATGAAGAAAAAGCAAATCCTATATAGGAAGGGAGAAGAGAAAAAGAGAAAGGGACAGGATGGGACCTGACCAATAAAAAGCTAAGTCTTTGTTCAAACATTCAATATCGAGGTGCCTACACATAGTCATCAGCAAGAAAGCCTCCTTACGGCTTTCACTATCCCATGTTGTCAAGTGCACTTAGTTCACAGACAACCCAGACAAACAACGACAACATTCACGCCACTGAGCTCGATTAGCCGCCATCTCACCTAGAGTCTCCAACCACCGACTCTGTGAGTCGCGAGGGCCCCAGCCCGGGAGACGAACACGACCCCACAGTAGCCAACCCCTTCGTGAACGACTTCATTTCCCTACGCCAGGTCATTATCTGACCACCTCGCACCTTACACCAGTCGGTCGCAGTGTCAGCGAACAGTGCTCGGTGTGGAAGACGACTAGCTGGCATCATTAATACGTCACATAACCATCTAAGCCTGTGCAAACGTAGGAATTGAACAAAAGAACTCGCTTGGCAATCACTACCAAACACCCGCTTTCTAACCTCTTCGTTAATTACACGCTGGTGCCACCCGATACGAGCGATTGAACGCAGACATCGGTGGTCAAATACTTGAAGACGGTTCACGTCTTCAACCCTCAGCGGCCAAGTCTCGCTGCCGTGGAGTAATACGGCCCTCACCGTTGTCTTATATACACGACCTTTAAGCTTCAGAGAAATACCCCTCTGTCGC
>QNGE01002363.1:76582-105368 GCA_008508345.1 Paragonimus westermani
ACGCTGCTCCAAAATTTGACGAAGAGTGAAAATGTGATCTATACATCCCCGCCCGGGGCGAAACCCTGCCTGTTCTTCCCTAATGTTTACCTCCCGAGCTGCAGTGAGTCGGCGAAGTATAATGGATGCTAGAACCCTAGAAATGACTGGGGTCAAACTAATTCCTCTGTGGTTTTCACAAGAGCCCCTGATACCTTTGCTGAATATAGGAACTATTATCGAGTGACCCCAACTCGAGGGGATAGTTTCCGTCGTCCACACAAGTTGAAATAAATGAGTCAAAGCCTCTACTAACGCCTCTCCCCCTTCTATGAAAAGTGTCGGCACAAGGTCATCTGGACCAGCAGCCTTATTACGCTTGAGAGCCGCAATGCAATTGCGGACCTCATTCTCAGTGGGTGGTTCCAAGTTTACCGACCAGGGCACCACATTACAAGTTTGTGGTGGCAATGCAGTAGATGTAAGAGGCCAGTTAAATTGACCCTCAAAGTGTTCCACCCGTCGTTCTAACATTCTGGAATTATTATAGATGAGTGTGTCGTCTGTCTCGCTGATAGTATCACTGACAGACGGTCGCCCGGGACCAGTGGCACGGATAATCTTAAACAGTTTGCTAGTGTTTCCGGAAGCAAAAGCCGTCTCCATCTCCTTAACTTTTCCCAATAACCAGGCTTCACGATCAACATTTAGGCTACGTTTCTGTTTCCTACGGACCTCTTCTAGACTTGTTATATGAACTGCCAGGAGGGATGTTCTGTCTGGTTTCTAACAACTGTAGGGATTTCTCCGGGATCCAATGTTTGTTCATCCCACGTACCGCCCTGCCGCATGCTAATGTACCTGCTCCACGAATGGCCTGTGATCTGGGTCCAGGAGCGATCAGGATCATCGGAGTGAGAACTACTAAGACAGGTTTCTAAGCTGGTTTGATACCTATGCTTTACTGACGGTATATTCAGTTTCTCAACCACCAATGGTTGCTGTCGGTGGGGTCAATGCTCAGCAAAAGTGAGTACGAAACGACAACGTACCAGCGCATGATCTGAATCTATTCACGTGCTCCAATAAGAACTGCAGTCCTGAATGGAACCCCGCCAGTGTGGTGTACCTCTTTCGTCGCAAATGCTCTAGGCTGAACAATACCGCCCTAGTCTAAACGATGAAATTGTTTCATTTTCAATGCCACTGATGTAATTCCCTGAAGACACGAATGCGTCAACAACCTCCACAGCTTCGTTATTGAACATTAAATCATCGTAATCGCGGCGGTCCTACAAAATCACTTTGGAACTGCGCAGTGCATCCTTAAGTATTGATAGCGTACCAACCTATGGTCTAAATGTCGAGGGCGCTTTAGGTAGAACGACAGCCTACAAAAGAAACGCACCTGTGTGAGAACACATCTGATCCAGAGGAGTGACATATAAGTTATCGAGATCTCAAGCTGGTGCTGACAAAAACGGCATGCACTCGGCAAATTTGCAGCAAGTGAGTGAATCTAATGCGAACCCACCACCTAAGAGACTGCACACTGACAAGCCGACCCACCTTTGCATTCACATACCCGACAAAAATTACTACGTCAGAAGTGTGTCGGTTTAGGAGAGTAAACAGATGGAGGAGGCATTCATTACAGCGTTGCGACTACAGTCGGTAAGGGAACAGGTGGACATGATGCAAATATTTCTGCGTGTGAAGCCGGTCGTAGTACAGTCTACCCAACAAAATTCATACCAATAGGAACGCAACTGATGTGTATCTGCAGCCGTTGTGCTACACGTACTTCAGATGAACAGGTAGCAGGAGACATGGAGCGATATGTTGGTGACTGACTTGAATTAAAGTCTCTGGAAGGCAGTAAAGGTCCATTTTTAAGAAGTCCGATGTCACGTCGAGGAGGACCTGCTAACCTATCTCGTTCAGAGTGAGAATGTCGAAGATACCCACGTTAGTTCGTTTTTAGATGAGACCCAACTGTGAAAAGTCAGGGCTTCGGCTGGATTCGAACCAGCGACAGACACAGCATGCCTCAACGCGGCAAGCGCTCTACCAGCTGAGCTACGAAGCCACACCGGGAGCTCGGAAATTTCACATTTGGACTCTGTTACCCACCCGTCCCACTGTCTCATATGGAATCCACCAAATGATTCAGGGGATCGACTGCCCCGGCAGGATTTCTCAAACATGCTGTGTCTGTCGCTGGTTCAAATCCAGCCGAAGCCCTGACTTTTTACAGTTGGGTCTCATCTAAAATCATAAATCTGCCACACTACTTATTAGTTCATTTTGTAAGATTGAGTAGGGACAGTGATTAGAGAGTGGGTTGTACGAAATGAGATGTGATGGGTCAACGTTGCTAGATTAGCCATATTTGTCGCAGGGTGTGTACAGGAATTATTAGAAATGGGAGTTGAAAAAAGTCTGAGAGCTAAGTCGAATACGTCAGTGAAATAGGAGTTGGCAGCGACATATTTTCACCTAATCCACTTTGCCGGATACAGCAGATAAGACGGTTCGATTTATGCTGCAAGACGAACACTGCAGTGAGCGGACAAGAAAACGATCGACGAAAACTGTTGGTTCGGTAGCCTGTATCGCAAGGTAGAAGGTAAGTGGTGGTGGACCAGGATTGCGTCGTCTGTACGGGATGAGGGCCAAGACAACGTGAATCATCAGGCTGCTATTATTATGCTGTCTGACATAAGCGACATTGTTCGCATGTTTACCGCTTCTTCCAGTGCAGTTCAATAGGTCGACTGAGTGGCACACAGCGTTAACACTTAGTTTTTGTGTCAGAAACTGATCGTGAAATATGCATTTAAAAGTGAGAGTGACACAAACAATAAATCTAACGTATACTTGAACCACGTGACGGTGACCTGTGCGAACAGCCATGAACTGAGTCAGTTTGATGTTGGCGAGTAACACTACAGGTTCACCAATAACAAACCTTTCCGGAACACAAAATTAACTTCTTCACGCTCTCTGTGTTCTGGGTTGCAACGCCAGTCTCGGGCAAAAAACGCCTGAATTCGGAACCGGGAAGCATATCTTCGAACGGAGATTTTGCGTCTGGGTGGCGTAAGAGCGACTTGGGAGTGAAGACAACCAACTGCGCAGAGAAAGACGAGATATTGAGGAATATGAGACAGAGGACAAATGTAATCGGGAGAATAGTAAATACTGACCGGATGACAAAGCTGGACACTTGGTTTTCGGGAACACCTGATTCTTGAACAGTCGGTTATGACAACGCGGTTGATGGCAGTGACCCTCTGGGACCGAAGTTGCACTTACAGTGTATAAATGTAAAGGCATCCTAGAAATTTAGCGAACAGTTTCAAATGTCAAATCAGACTGTTAGTATAGGACTATAGATTCAACTTCCGTCCACAGTAGGGCATACTGTTATAGATTTACCACGATAAGTTATCAGTTTGAAAGTGACAACACCGAAACATCAACGTGATTTTGGCTTCGCTGGTAAATTAATAGCCCACAACGAATCAATATGGCAGAATAAATCTGGTAAAGGAAGCAGAATAAGAAGTCGGAGTTAACATGGCCGTGATCAGATGACAATGGCCAACCCAGGCACAAGTTAGAGCGACCGGACGACATATTTGAAATAAGGACTGACTCCCATTCTGGGATACATTTACTGCATGTTTTATGAGCTAAATAAACAAACTTCATCATGTGTGAGGAAAAAGATCAGCTTGTTATCATTGTAGCAGCCTTAAAAACATTTCAGCTACTTCTATTCAAGGTGGGATAGCAGACCCGAGTTCAACTCCGTTTGGGCGTTATCAGATGTTTTCTCCTAAGAAGGTGAACAATGACATCAAATGATTACCGGAAAGGGCGTGAATCGGTGGAACATTGAATACTGACCGGTTTACGGAATGGTAACAAAATCTGACGACGAAGTATGTGGAAAAAGTTTGCCGGCGTGGTGCAGTTGGCAACAATCCAATTGGTTTCATGTAGCTGTTGCATCATAAACTGGTCACCGAAGACCTAAAGAGAACAAAGAGAAGACCGATTGCAGTTGATTAGGAAACAGAGAGAGTCCGTAATGCTAAACAACACTATAACGATGGAGCCAAAAAGACAAGGGTGAAAAAACGAAGCACGCAGAAACAATCAACGAAACAACTAAAACATCTGGAGGCCAACAAAAACCATCCCATAATTAGCACACCGAAGTTTCACAGAATAGATCACGAAAAGTTTTGGCAAAATGCTTCAGAAGGGAACGATATACGATTGTAAACAAACAGATACTTTTTATCATAACCAACCAACTACCCCAAACCAACTGACACAACCTAACGATGGAATTAAGTGACAGGATGGTGAGCAGGGTGTCGACGAGAATGCCTAACGCAAAACTTAAAAGAGCTCCCGACCAAGCGAATAAATCGTTAGCTTAGTTCTATGGGGGAAAGGCAGCTGCAGACAAAAATGTGCTGCTATTGAAAAAAACATTTTTACGAAAGGTATTAAAGCACCATAGACTGTGTTACTTTCTAATAACAGTTTTACTTCTCAAAGCTGATGGTACACGCTGCATGACAGTTTGTTTGCAGAAGCGCGTGTGAATACCTATCACTTTCGCAAACCACGAGGGATATGAAATGCCCAACAATCACTAAAGACGTGATCGGACACCACACAACATTCGAACCAGTTTACTCTTTACGTCACATGTTGTATTAGGAATGTAGTTCGCATTATGCATAGGACAAGTGGCGCAGAGGCGACTGACTCAGAAAAGCAACGAAGCAAAAAACCAGCGCAACAGGAACGACTGTTACAGTGATATGTTCTGACGGAGTGCAAAGTCTACCCAGGCATTCTTCAGCAAGACAGGGCTGCAGATGTTGTTCCGGTGAAGGAATACACCAATCGGCACACTAGGATGAGAACGAACAGAAAACCTATGAAAGCTGAAGCGAAATGTGTTGGGAAAAGTCAACACACATGCCAAACAGGTAGAAATATCTCAAATATAATAACAATTAACACACAGTAAACCGTTTATTGCAAACGAATGTGTACATTAGTTTTCATTGTGCAGTACGGTTGGATTTCAACACCACTCCACATCATAAGCAAGCACAAAATTAAACAGATTGACTGACGGAAGCTGACCTCCATCAGACATGCATTAGCAAAAGTGCAGATTTAAGAAATTATTTGCAGTTCAAATGAAAAGTGAATGAAATGTGACATCCATTTAGTTACACAAATAACGTGGATTTAGACACCCCTGCCACTTCACTATTACCCACAATTGTTCTCATCTTTGAACCGATATAGTGAGCCGAAAAATCTTCCGTGGCAGTACTGTTTAAGATAGAAATAATCAAAAGCTGAGCGAGCCCATGCGGGATGGAAGTCTCAAGGACAAAGTATACAGTACAGGTTTGAGGGATGTTTCGGGATGTAATATCATACTCCCTGTCCGTAAAGAGAATACCTACGATTTTTTGCGAAACAAACCATAAGTATACTTTCTGCTAAAGTCGTACTTAACAAACGGTTGAAACATGCTCAGTCTATTACTGACCTCTTCCAGCAAGGCGGTTTTGCACCAAGGCGTAATGACAACTGACTGAATGGGCACTGCTCAGTTAACGGGTTGCTTATCTAGTGAACTGACTTACTGTTCTTCCACCAGTAAACCGCACGCACAGCAGGAATAGGCGGAAAAGCAGTATACGAGGACTGTTGCGTCAAGCGTACGAATGATGAACAGTAAATTGGTCTACTTATGGTCTAGTCCGTACTGCTGAAAAATATACGGTTAGCTAGCCGGCCCATTTCGATTGGGTGCGGGTGACGCTGGTTCAACGAAAAATTGTTTATCCCGTGTTGGAAGATGGCTGTCGATCGAATGCCGCCGCAGTTCACAGAAGCAGAAACCCAACAGTAGCTTGTGCAGCGTGGTTCGGGAGACAAAACAACTAGTTAACGTAGCCGTCGGGGACAGCTTGGTCTTATTTTGGGGATACACTACCATGGGTCTACGTTTAAACCACGCATCATTCAAACCGTTTGAAGTAAGCCTGAGTGGCTTTTCTGTCCGTCGTCACTGCCTCTGGGATTCACAATCTGGATAGCCTCAATCTCGACATCCTAGATATTCACTGAAAGTGAGCCGGTGGACAAGTGACGAGACAGGCAGTCAATTGTACTCACATGAGTGCTACGGAATGTGATCGTTACTAATTGAGGCCGTGGTCTGATGCAGACTCTTGAACATGAATCTTGAGTTATGGAGTCAGTATATACTCAGGTTACCAAGACAGTGGGATAGAGCGAAATATCGATCCAAAATACACGTCGAGACCCAATGTTCCAACCGCGATTACATGCAATTCCTGGAAATTTCGTACTTTTTGAAGGGATTTTCTCGTGCCTACGTTTATGTGAAAAGATGGACAACGGAGCATCAGATAAACACATCACAGATAGCAGACATGACGAAACTACATACGGCAAAAATCCACACTGCTGGAGTGATCATGAACAAGGACGGTTGGGCCGGTCATCGCATGATGAGCAAACCTGCAAACGTCAACAACCACTGCCTGTCACAACACTAGGTCGTCTTAACAAGCAAAACTATGTGACCTCATTTCACCTCGTAACTTCCCGAGTACCCAACTTTGATACGATCAGTTCGTTTGTTCCACCAAACGTAATTAGGGCAGCAGGTGTGCTGTCAATTGATGAACGCGGTTGTTCGATAGACACTACCTACAAGATCATATGAAGTGATTTGCGAAGTACGTCGTCAGCCAGATCAACCGCACTGCAAACGCCAGCACGACACCAGAAACCTAGCAAGGCAGACAATTAAGACGCACGGGTTTAAAGTGTCCCGAAGTAAACACATATATGTATATACATATATACATACATATATATACAGATGTCCCGGAACTGACATTACAATGCACGCGCATGCTCACGAGCTAGCAACCATTCACACGAACTTTCCAGCGAGGTCACTGACGAACAGCAGCAGCACGAGCAGCAACCGAACACATCGAAGAAATATCAGATCACTTAAGCAACTCCACAACGATGATGGTATTTTGGCGCACAACCGAATGAACATGCATTAGTAGGTTGGCAGGATGATTAGTATTGCAACTATTATCAAGGATACGCGTGAGTCTTAGGAATAGTAACACCATTACAAAACTGAAAGTAAACTGATCGGAAAATCCCTAACATAAAAAGCAAGCAGTTAAGAAAAAAGCACTGAACAATAGACAAAACGGTAGAAGGAAGGGATGGTCACAATTTTGGTAACTGTTGCGAAAAAATGCCACCAATGGTAGCCAGTAATGTGATGGACCAAGTGTCATGATTAAAAGGATGAACAAAAAGGAGACGCAGATAAACGGAAACAAAGAGAAAATGCTTTTCGGTCTAATACTCCATGAGATTTTTCAAGCCGTCTATTGTTATTTACCCTGAACAGTAACAACTTAAAGGTGGCCACGACAACAAAAAACATTCTTCCAACTTTGTCATACCTCATCGTCTACCGTGTTGCGATTTTGCAGTTACATCCCGAGAAAATGCGAAAGGCAAAGTGGGACGCGTCGGACAGACGTGTACAAGACTTGTCCAATTGTTCTCGATCGATAAAATGAAACGACTTCGTGTAAACGGAGGATGTCAGTTTAAACACACACCGCTATGCTTCATAATTGTTCACGTAGTGTTACCAACAAACAGTTTTCTGATGAGTTTTACAGATAAATTACGAACAGCCTCAAAGAGAGGCGGTCAAATTTCCCAATTGCACAATAGCACTGCGTACAGTCACCCCACAGATCCTGCGCCTTAAAAGAGCGACAGATGTCACGCCAGTGTCGGGAGTGACTTAGGTTAACAAAAACCAGCACTGACGTGGATCACTTCTCCAACAGTACCACTAAGGTGACAATACAGTTCATATGGTAAACAAAACTCGATCAAATTTAGACTGTTACTAATTAGGGTGAGTACGAGCATACATCCCTGCCAATTTTGAGGAAAAACTTTGCGGTTGAAGGACGTGGAGCACGTAAACACAAACAAATGAGCGGTAACATAATTCTGTCGTGCCTAGTCTGAGGCCAACAGTACAGTGATCAACACTGCTGGTCCGTGAAAGTGTGACCGCGGTAAGGGTACGCAGTATCGGCTAGCCTTAACAAAGACGAGGCCCGAGAATAGCCAGTGGAAAAGACCATGAAAACAGAAGCTGAAACCAATTGTAAATAACATTTAACTAATACTAACCAAAATCTGCTACTGCTTATCATGCACGAAGTCGTGGTATCTCAGTAGGCAAGCGACACAAAGCGTCATGGACAGTCTGTGCATTGAAACTAAGGGAAGTGATATAGACCAAGATTTCATTTTGTGGAAGTTCCAAGTGAACGATCGTTCAGATCTCGTGATGCAGAGCAGTTGATACAAATGGTCAATTGAACTACAAATGGAGGCAGTACACGCGGCTTTGTAGGCTGCAGATTGGCGAGCCGACTGCTTTGCATGTTCCTCCACTAACACCGTTTGTAACCGATGATCCGGACACGATGTAACGGTGCACTTAGTTTGGGTTTCGTGATCTGTTCGTAGGCCTTTTGAAAAATCGTGCCTCAAAGACGTGTACTTCACGACGTCAGCTGTCAGCCGTAACTAATCGACGTACCGCAAGAATAGTGGGTAGAACATCGGTTGACAGCAACTTTTTGAAGAACGATGTGTACACGGTGTATGATACACACAGGGCCAAAACTGGACGGGTTTGGATAGCCCGTATGTGAGGCATGGCAACAAACGTTACGGGTTGCCGAAGTGATTTTCAACTTTTCAATCGTAACCGCTACAATGGATACGGTTCAAAGGACTATTCATGGTATGAAATCACACTATCAGAGTAACTGATGCATTTGTATACTGTACATTCGACTGCAACAACGAGACCGATATGGTAAGACAGATGGAAGCGAAAGTCCAGTGCTAAAGCAGATTAACCAACGTGATGACAGAGAACATAAGCGATTGCTATCTGTGTGGAAACCGAGAAATACAAGCCACCAAGACTGAACATATAATGCTCCAATCAATCAAACTGTAACCACACTAGTCCGTTGGTGTGTATTTTGAAGAGCTGCGACCCAGTGGTCGACAACAGCAGGAGTGAGAATGTGGCCTACGTTGATTAGTCACATATGATGGTAGACCACCAGTAGGGCCGCGTACCGTTCACCGGGGCTGCCAATGACTGAAGGAAATTATCAAGCAGCCGAGTGATGACGTAATTGTGGAACAGGACAGCTGCGAACATTCCGCTGGGAAAAGTTTGGGGGTACTGTTACCACAATGAGGACGGCTTGATGATGTGCACTGAAAGCTGAAAACTTTCCAAGCGTGGTGGTGCCGTGCACGGCTTATACACGGTCGTCTTCAACTTCCATATGTTCGGAAGAAACGGCTAAAGATAGGAAGTCTAAAAACCAGCACCAGCAAGTGGGATAACAACAGGAAACATAAGCCTTACCGGAACGTGATTCTCATCATCGTTGGACATCTGAAGGAATCGTTCAACACGGGCACTTGAGTGTTCTGGGCCCATGCCTTCATAGCCGTGTGGCAGAAGCAACACGATACCAGATTGTCGTACCCATTTCTGTTGTCCAGATGATATGAACTGATCCACCACACACTGTGCCGTGTTGTTGAAGTCGCCAAACTGCGCTTCCCAAAGAATAAGCGAATTGGGATTAGTTAACGAATAGCCGAGTTCGAAGCCCATCACACCGTACTCAGAGAGACTAGAGTTGCAGACAGTGAACGGAGCTTGTGAGGGGAACAGATTGTTCATTGGAACGTAGACTTTTTTGTCAACATCCTAAAAATGGGAGGGGGAGTTTGCAAGAACGGCACCGACGGAATAATATATGCATCGTGAATAATTTTCATCAGGCCGATGTGAAAAACGAGTGGTAACTATGCTACAGAAGATTGAAACGAACATGGTGGAACAAAATCAATGGTGAGCAAATACAGTGACTAACAAAATCATGTATCTGAGGTCACAAGGTATCAACGAAATTGGAAGAGGCTGACAAACCAGTCACACGAAATATACTGAGTTACAAAGTCGAGTGCATAAACAACAAACAACGAGCCAATCCAATGTAACGACCGCATGAGCAAGATCAACATGAAATGACTCAGGGCAAAATCGTCTGGAAACAAAACGAGGGTAAAAGTTGAAGACGATAACTGCCAAGCCTTTGAAACACTTGATGTTTAACCGCGTGGATTAATTTCATTTATTCGTCTAAGACGGTCACAATTCTGACTAGATGGTACTGTGACTCAACCAGTCGTTCAATACAACAACGACAACGAATACCCTGGAGTAAAAAAATCGTTAAGACGAAAGAAGCAAAGACTGGTATTAAACCAGGTCATACAGATGGATTAGTGATGTTGTGGACGCAAGCAGGTCACTGAGTAAGTCACAAAGCCACCTTGGACGGCGTTCTTAAACAGTGGTTTGAATGACCATCAATTCCATAAATCGGGCAGGCAACACATCTGCGTGGCTAACGGCCGATAGACAGATCATTATTCAGTGTCAGACCCAACATGGTTGTCGTGAAGTTTGAACTGCCTAACTTACAGGATGTTACGAACCGAAGACAGCAAACTTTGACGTCAGTCGTAACATGAATCGTCGCCTTTGGGTTTGAAAAGGAAGCCCAAGGGGCAGAGCGACATTCAAAGCACGCACCCGAGTCAACAAAATCAACGCGTTGGCTGCAGTGTTGAAAGTCTTATTGTTCGAATACAGTTACGAGTAAAAAGCGTTCGTTAGTCTGAAAATAAAGATGAACACCGTTGACTAATTTATGTGGAAGTGCAGAACACGGGAATGTGGAGTAGGCCTGTCATTTCGCGGGAATCATGGTCTAACAAAAAGACAAATTATTGTGCAAATATCCAGGTGCAAAGTTAGTTACTAGCAACAATCAAGAGTCACTGCAGACCCAGAATCTTGTTAGTTTCGTGTTTTCACTTTCGTCATTTTGGTGACCTGTGTGAATGAACAAAAATAACCAATCACTTTTTTGAAGAAAAAGTGACGAAAACTTCAAGAAAGAGGCTAAAAAACGCAATTAGTGGATGTAATAACATTTTAGCCAAAGAGAGTGTCTTCTCGCCATCAGATGTGACAGATGGATGAACGCCGCTGTGAAGCTTTAATCTACACGCTAGCAAGATTACTCTGCAGGCTAATTCAAGCGATACTCAGAAACAGTCCCTTACATACACACAGTGCCCCTGAATTTCTCAAGGTGTGGGGCCTGACCTTCGAAAATGATGAAGTAATGGTATCGGTCGACGTTCGCTTGCATCCCGGACAAACTGGCGTTAAACGTACTGGCTCATATGCTGCTGACGATGTGCAATGGTAAGAATACACTTGGCTTTCTATAGCCGACGTCGTAGATCTACCACAACCATGCACAGAAACCTACCTACAATTTGAACCTGACATATCAACAGCAGCAAGGAGCACCAGTGGAATCACCACTATCAGGACAGCTTGCTGAAGTCGTTATGCAATTCTTTGAAAGAACGGCGTTACAGAAGTACCGTTCGCCAGTGTAGCTGAGATACGCAGATGATACATTCCTTATCATTAAGCGTGCGGCGATCGACATTTCCCATGAGGTCATCAGTAAGATAACGCGGGGACATCAATTCACCAAGGAAGTAGAAACCGGCGCATCAATGCACTATTGTTGAAACAATCTGATGAAACCATACAGATAACCATATATCCCGACTAACATCTACCGACATTATACTGCAGACCACACAAAAAGGTTGTGTAGACCTTACTGCATCGAGTAGCCACCCACTGCAGTACGCCTGGACTACACAAAAGGAAAGAAAACACCTCCACAAGTTATTCACGTCAAAGGACTACTCAAGACCACTCATAAATGCATGCACACGAACCCGACCGAGTGTTATTTCCAACTACACGAGAGACAAGGACATCACCTTCCCTTACCCGGAATCTCAGAGGCCATTGAGCGCATTATGGGAAAACCTGAAGTCAAAATCGCTCGCAGACCAACAAACAGCCTTCGAGATGAGCTACGCAAAATCAAAGATCCGATTGAGGCGCACGAACGAACGAAGATTGTGACCAACCCTACATAAGCGAAACCGGTAAACAGTTGAGGACACGTTTACATGAACATCACTCAGTACTGAAACGACCAGACTAGAAGTCACACCTTTTGCAACACTGTGCAACCATAGGCTATGAGGTCAAACTGGCGGAAGCCAAGATGGTCGGATTGGCAAAAGAGAGGCAGGAGAAATTAGTTCCTGAATTGGTCTTCTTTCACAATTCTTTTAACAGACACATCGACCTCGGCATTCACTACACCTTACTGGTCACATAAGTAAGGTGAAGACGAACAGTAGGCAGATAAACATGCTGACAGGCCGGTGAATGTGTCATTTTCTCACCACCATTTTGTTTGACAGCGGATCCGAGTGTGGATTTGAAACGTCACAATAAGTATCCGTCACCCGGTGATCACCTTTTACACTTAACTATATGTATATGCGTATATATGTGTGTGAGAGGCCGAAAGTCCTCAACACAACGAGCTTCCTAGCACCAGTGTTACAGACTGAAAAGCATAGATACTAAACTATCCGTAAGATAAACATCAAGCCCAGGTGAGGTAAGCGCAATAATAACTTAGGCTTTCAGTTTTAAGCCTTGTTCAGTACCACGAGATATGCTAAGCAGTGTGACCGCCAGGCGTTCTCCGACCACACAAACTCAGACATAAGCTAACAAGGTGCTGTCTGTGATTGTTGGTCAGCTTCGCTAACGTTCAGTCATCCCAAGCTTCGTTATCGAAAGTGTCAGTTGCTGATTAGCGAAAAAAAGCCAGACTCGTGATCAAACGGACTCTATCCGAAATACTTCAAGATAACTGAAGATTGTATTATGATATAAAGAGCGCCAGATGGAATTTAATATTTGTGTACGATACAAAACCTCCATTCAATATGACGACGAATGGATTAGTGAATAATTGAGAAGGACAATACACGAAGCGAGCCCAAAAATGTGAATACGCAAGATGAGTGGTAAAAGCATAGCTGTACATCAAAACTACAGCGAAATGATTGCTTGTGACATAGGTTAACAAATGAAGATTGGTACGTAGAAATCGGTCCAACAGAAAAAAGGCGCAATTAAACAGAAAGCATGAGAAAACCCAACAATCAACTGACGTAACTGGACAAGCATGATTGAAAAATGGGAAGGCAGAGAGAACTTGAAAGCCAACAAAGAATCGATGACTGTCCCAAGAGTGATGCATTCATGCGTATGCGCAAGTGAGTTTTATCAGAACAGTTTCCTTGCCGGAATTTTATTGGACGACGGAATGGCATATCACCGGTCAGGAAGGTAGGCTGGTAGCACATAGTCAACTAGTTGTAAACACGAGTTGAAGATTAACGAAGTTGATCTGAGCGACTAAAGTTTGGATAACGTCCATATTTTCATGAAAAGCTTACTTAATCTTACTGTTGACCACCTACAGATTGGTATGAATTTTGCCGAGTGGAAGCTGCAAATTCTGATTGTGTCTTCAAAACACAACACAGTACGGGTTTCGACCCACTAGTTAGTGCACTGATTACATTCTAACGCACATCATAGAGAAGTTCGAACAACGTTGCAGTCGTAGACACAATGAGGGTCTATAATTCAGACAACAGCGTCAACTTCCATATGAATCAACAAGGGATAAATAAAAAAATGTACGCTCATATCCTGCATGATCATCTCCAGGATCAAATTACAACTTAGAGTGATTTATTATTGATAGTTGACTAGGGTTCGAAAGGAAACAAGTGGCTTTCGCTAAGAAAGCCCAGGAATGATGCGAGAAAGTGTGATAAGTAGCAGTGTAAACCACAAAGTTTTTGCCCCTTGACAATTTACCGCACACCAACCCATTTTCTCCTTCTTACTTGCCGCGCTCTATTGACTATAGTTAAACGGAACCCACGAAAATTGCTTAGAAAACAAGCAACTGATACATATCAAGTGTACGACTGCTGAGTGTCAGCAACAGATGCTCCTGGAGTTCGCTATGCACGTGGGCGCATACCAAAAACCTTGACGGTGCAGAGGTCGGCCTGAATACAAGACAAGACCAAAGCGCACCAATACACCGTAGGACAAAAAGAGCGATCGATTCCGCGTACGTGCGTTGCGTTTGTAAAAAAAAACGTTCTGCGGTCAAGCCGTCTGCCTTTGCACGCGCATATGGAAATTTGACAAAACTGGAAACAGAACATCGGGGTAATACAGAAAAAAGAGTAAACGTGTATGCCTCCTGTTTCGGTGGTGCAAGAAATAGAGTGTCTGATGCAAACAGGATCACACGAAAGCGCGCGCATGAAATGCGGGTAACGCAGAAGGACCGCACTAAAAGCCGCATGGTTTGTTAAAGACAACAGAGTTGTTAGAGCTGAAATGAGGACCACGATTCCGGCAACTGACAGTGCGAATGCGATGGGTCGACAAGAACACTCGCGGTGAAAAAACATTGCCCATTTACAAACTTACACCAGTCAAAGAAACATGCGAAGCACTCTGTAAAACAGCAACCAACGTGGGACAGAATGTAAGATGAAAAACAATTAGGTAGGAGGGGAAAACATGCAAACTCAACTTCCTAGTCGAGCCATTATAGCTAATTTGGGAGCATTGTCCAAGAATTTGGAAAGCAGTAGACGGAAACACAATGCATTGCACTGGGTGCCATTCCATTGAAAAGCATTGCTCTCACAGAATGAATACAGGACCTTTGTTACAGCCAATCGATAAAGGCTGCATAACCTATGACTGAATCGCTGCGCGCCCGCTTTATCAAATACATGAACTGCGAAAGTGCAGCTTGGTGTGTAAGCGCTGCTGCGTCACAAAGCAACGCCTATAGGATACGGTTGACCGGTATTGCGACTGATAGAGATAAACATGAATATCGTCTTGTCCTGAAGTACTCGCAGTATGGGTGGCAAACCAGAGTGGGTGATGACAAGTCATCGAAATCGATGAAAGCATATAAACGGTTACAGAACTTCGATTGTCACACAATGGGAAAAATAGCAATCCTTGAGTTCAATATACCAATATACCAAGAAGGTGAACAAACGAGGCCTGACGCACAGACCACCGATCCAGACAGAAACATTTGGTAATGCGATACCTGTGCAGTGCAAACACAATCGGGAAGCAAGTGAGGGTGAGGAGGAAGCCATAATACGGTTTTTGTGTGGCTCACAATTCAAACTAACCGGCAATTTTCACTCCAGTACATCATTCTTTGGGTAATGGGAGCCACAGGATAGAAGACGAACACAACTTACTGTGGTTGTTTGACTAGTAACAGTCACTTTTGAGCGATGTGGAATCTACGGTATACGACCCGACCATCTTAACCTAAGCATCTTCACACGCTAAGTCAATAAACTTACCTAAACTTCACTAAAAAATACTGCATCCTAACTTCACCGTTGCTTGCCCATTGATGCAACCCTATGTATGCGACGGAGGGCAAATCTCGATGGTCGAACACCTGAAGATAGCTTACGAATTGAATACCATGTAGAAGTGAACCAAGTTCCCTCAGTCATCGTATACACTCTCAAGCTTCAAAGAGAAATGTCTTTCCACCATCAGGCGTCTTAGATGGATCAACGCTGCCCAGGTCCGAAATACAACCTCCTATATGGTCCACGACTGCCGGCCAAGAGAGTCCATAATCCCAATATCTGAACGTAAAACGTAATCAATGCAGTCCTCTAGAAACACTGCGGTAAGAAGTTGTGAAGCGCACGCCTAAAAATTTTGGCATGACGTGATACATCGTTTAGCATCACATGTGCTATTTGGACGTTATCAGTCACGTTGATCAGAAACACAAAACTGAAGCCACGGAAATTGCTGATTTGTTCGCTTTGACAGGACATGTACAGATGGCAAAATCGGGGATAGCAATCCAAGGCCATTGCAATCTTCTCCAGTCCAAAACATATCTGGCGTCAGAACTGCCAATGAAAACTTGATGGTCACTTTGAGGTAGCCACAGCTACAGCCTTTTTGTTTCACAGCATTCAAACTTGCAGGACATCAAGCACGTTGAAGTCTCCGATTACTGAAAATAACTTTTAATAGCACGTACACGATAGTAAAAACTGACTAGGAGGCAAGGTTTTTTGGGAATGAAAACCGAACTAGTTCATTCTTCAATTCGTAAAAACACAGGTTGGGATGGTTAACCAACTGAGAGAAAATGCTGACCCACAGTATGTGGCGTGATACAACCCTTGCTGAGTTCGTAGCTGACTGGCGGTGAAAAGACAAACAAGAACCCAGTATCGAACACCACGAATCACTTATCTAGGTGCGAACAGTCTGGTAAACTTTGGTGTGCACTAGATTCTAGTCATACCGGGAGCCATTGTGGTGTGGCAACTGGAAGCTCAGCGCACAGCATAACGTCCGTCAAATATGACAACCGAGATTGAGGCTTAGTACCTTAAGAAGCACTGATTAGAGATCAACCCTACATTAAAAACACAAAGTGTAATTCGTTAAGGTTATTTTCCTGACTACTGGACATAAGCGGCTGACAGGCGATTAAGAAGCAACAATATCCAGCGCTGCCAGGCAGACTACAACCGTTTGCAATACTCAACTGTACGACTGGGTTTACATCTATCATAATATAACGCCCCATCATCCTATCAATAAAAAATGTGAACATGGGAGATATTAACTCATGCCATAATCAAAGCCCGATCGACACTGACAGTAGAAACACAGACCTGGTCATGAAGAACGGCATGACGATGCGAGAACGTGCCCCGTTCTACATCCTGGCCGGAGAGGCGGACGTGATAACCCTCTTTAAGCAGCGAACCGTAGGCGAACAGTTCACCCAATGCCCAGTTGGCCACACGTTGTTCGCAAAACTCGCGGCGTTCTTTCAGTGTGCGCTTTAAACCCGGATGTATTACCATGCCCTCGGGAGGTTCGCTGATCACATGACCTATCGAACCAGGTTAGAGCGTGCAAACGAGGAGACATGAGAGACCACACATATATGGGGCGAATATAAGTGAGAAAACATACGTGGGGTATGTACTGAAATGCAGTTTTTCCCACACTCAAAGACCGTGAGACGTACGCATTCAAAACAGCTGCTCATCACAATCAGTAGGTCTTGTTCGCACAAGAAACAGACTGTCTATCTGTTTCTACGTAGGAACGAGAAAACGGACCAACTTCCAAAATCACCAACGGTTAGTCAGCTGAACAGACCAAGACTAAACTAATGTCAGTTTGCTGATTAACTGAATCGAACATCAACGACTTCTCTGACTTATCCAGTTTTTCCTGAGCGTCCCTCGAGTATAATGAACACAGACGTAAATGAGCAGGAACGCACAAGGATGATATCAAAGCTGATATATCGTTCGGGTGAGTTTGTCAGAGCGACTGAAAATAACACATGACTTGCGTTGCACTGCTTGTGGTTCCACTCATACGGTCCGTAATCAACATGAACCAGAGCTATGTTAGCTTCCCACAAGTCTGATGAGCCGATGTGATGTAAAGCCAGTGGATACGTCAAACGTGGTACAGGTAAGAATGGGGTCGCTACGATTGCAACATGGACCTCGAGGCTCCCTCTGAAAATGGGAATAACAGTTGACAAGTGTTAGTCGAGACATATCTTTTTAATTTCAAAACAGTCCGAAAGTGTTGGCAATTCCGACATCAAACTCTCGCAGTTACCTTCACGAAAAGGGGTAAAGGAGAGATTTGGACCTGAGGGCCCAGTCCCTATCCAGCAACGGAAGTTTTGGAGACACGTGATTCCGATCGAGAGCTATCGAAAACGCGGTAACCGATATCGTCGCCCGGTGTAGGTCACGTGAAATGTCCCACAAAATGCCCAGAGAACAAGCCAAATTTACGAAGTCGGCTATTTCCAATAAATATGACCCCAGTAACACTAAACAGACAGAGAGAATAACACTGCTATTTCCGGATAAAAAGGTGGTTTTTACCCCTTTCGGCGACTTGACCAAGTCACATTTACGGTCTTTATGTAAATTTTTAGTCGGATTGGCGGTCGTTGTTATAACCGCAGCCGAGAGAACTGAGTGGCGCATTGATATCATAAGAATTTAATTCAATGATAAATACACAGCCTTTCCGAAACATAATTCTCTACATCAAGCTTTTACAGCTGCAGAGAGTTCACTACACGCATTAGATTCCCTCTCGCCCGATTTGTTTTGTGCCAGTTACCAGCCACCGCTAACTGATAAGCGTTCCTCACAGGCTGTTTGCCCAGGAGACCGTCAATTACCTTACATTTACGAGTGCACGAACTCTGAGCAAAGAACAGGACGAAACGTACGACTGGATGACTACTGCAAAGTGCAGAAGTATTTCACAGAACGATACCATTTAACTTATCAATGCATGGTTGGTTTGTGTTCATGCCCGATGGGCATTACGACCTTCACGTAGCTCAGTGATACTTATTGGTGAGGAGTTGGTCTCGGAATGTGAAGACAACGAGAATCGCATAAGTGGTGTAGTATCTCACCACGTTCGTGCGTCGTGATGAGTAGAGGCAGATTTTGGTAATGCCCAAGAAATTGTCCGGTGCAGCAAGTGTCCACATCGTGAATATTCGGCGCTTTTCTGATTCGCGCCCAAAAACTTGAACCAATGCTCTAATTCCGGCAGCGTACAAGCGACCGTCCATTAGAGTCCATTCGAATGAGAATTCAATGCATTAGTCACCCTAGCTTATCCATTTAACCCTTTAGAAGGTTAACATGAGACAACAGAACGTAGAACAATCTGGCTCACCTGACAGTGAGGTGCCCGCCTAACGTAATGGCAGAGTGGATAAGACAATGATATCTGATTTCAGTTACCGCCGCGCACAGTAACCGTTTCAAAGCAATATCCAGTTTCTGAGGAGTACCGCATGTTTTCTGCTCGTATTAAAAAGTACGTCAGCAGTCAGTGAAATCCGATGGACAATCTAGTGTACGAATTTTCGAGAGCACCTTTTCTCCCATAATTGGAAAGTAGTAGACCTGCGACAGCGAAAAACAGTTCTGCTGTACACCTACGGGACCATACTTCGTTAACTAAGTACTCCACCGCAGCCTACAAGTGCGACTGTTTCCCGTTGGCTTGTTTGGCAGGGTTATATCTACAAACAAATATATATATACACATACACAACACGAATTAGCTACAGGAAGTGACCAACGCGCCACAAGTAGTAGTCAGCAGATATGACCATCATGAGAGTAGAAGAGACTATTGAGGCGGACGAAGACTGGCGGTGGACAAGGCTAAATAGGTGGCGTGGATACCGACACGTGGTTGACCGTGATAAGCTTTCATGTCGGACATCCTCTTTAACCAGCTACGTGAGTAACCGCGAAGTTCTCGACTTTATAGGTGACACTTACCTGATCAGAGGAACAGACAGGGTCTTAATAATTCGTCAGCATGGGGTTTTATCCAACTGTAGGTGATCCCGGTGAACAATGCCCGGTACGATAAATCCTCAGTTGCCATACACAGTGTGTAGCTCAACCATCGCGGACTGTGCATTCCTATTAGTTGATCACGTGTCCGAAGTATTACTGAGTAATGAATGACGACATGGTACAACTAACCCAGAGCTGAGCATAAAACGAACAAAAATGGATCGAACTCAATGCGAGATCATCAAATTCAAGTTCACCAAGTAGCACGTACGATTATTACTCTACCAACTAGAGTATGAAAGCCATGTTGATCATTACCATCAAAAAAACACCACTGATTAACGACTAAATACACTATCTACCGATTTGTGCAGATACTGCCTACGAAGGACTGCGGAGAAAAGTTTCATGTTGCAACAGCCAAGCAAAGTTGACGAGATTGAAGCAAATAACGTCAAACTTGAGACTGGATGCCAGTACGAGAAAATGGAGGCGAACTAGCGAACAGAAAGCACTCGGCACTCGCGCGGAACTAGTTTCGTTGTAACACCCACAGACTACCGTTAGATGAGCTGAATGCGAGCCAGCTGTTACAAACACAAAGACAACCCTAAACAAATTATTAACAGCAGTTTAGTCTCATAATGCACTTCTCGAAGCGACATCCTATGGTCTGTCACGTGCTAGTTTGGACTCATCAGTTAGAGATGGTCTGTTCATAGGACTAGTAACAGGCCGGTGGATGATTCAGGTGCCCGTTCAATCCACCATTAATACTACTGATCGATGCGTTCAAAGACGAAACCAGTCGAGAAGTGTCGATGTGAGGATGAGCATCACGAAACATAGTCGCCATTTCACGCCATTGTGACCACAGCCAGTGAAAACTAGCAATCCGTGATATGTCCATACACCCTAACAGTGTGAACGAGGCACACACTAGCAGTTTAGTATCTGACTTTAAAGGCGACAGTGTCATAAGTTGAACGAGTTTACACAATACTTACCAATATGTTCCAAGATTGAGCTTTCCACACCTGTGTTAGGCAGATGCATCGGATCCTTGTTCTCGAAGAACCCATGCCACGGCGAATCGATCCAGGCCCGATTAAAAGTAACCGTTTGTTTTTTCGCTAATTCATAAGCATCGTCGCAAATCTTGTCGTATTTCGCAATCTCATTCTGGGGAGAAGAGGTCATCAAGAAAACGAATAAGGACGACCACCGCTGAGCAACATGCGAGAACAATGTCATCTACTCACCGGAAAAACACGCGTGGAAGATGCACAGATAAACCTGGACAGGTGTCAGAGTGAGACAAGGTAAGCAATGACCGCCATGACTGAATTGATAATTCGAATTTCCCTTGCTAGTTAGTTGTCAATTCGAGTGGATCCGAAATCAAAACAAGTTAAATGAACACAAGCTTACGTGGTATGCTCAGAGGACTGGTCAGATTTTTCGAACTTTAAAGTTAACCAAGTGTAAATTCAGGACCATCCATTGGTAAACTTAAGTCTGCGTTGGCTATCAGATTGCTCACCTCAATCAGTAGACCCGCCGATTAGTTTGGGGGTTCTTGGTGTTTAAACGGTCCAAACACAGTGATAGATAATGAAGAAGCCTTGCACTGGAGAAGGGTATCGTGTGATGAACTACCCTAACAAGTCTGCTAACCCAGTCGAGTGGGCGTTTCGATAGTCACCCACGTTTTTGAAGAAAAACAGGAACTCGGGACATGTCCACAAAATGCTCGTGCAATCCAAACATACGCGATGGTCGCTAGATTGATGGGTTGCGGAACAAGAAATACTGTTAATCGAGTCCATCCAAAATCGAGACCATTGTGTGACGACTGTGCAGTCTTTGGGCGTTCGGGTTACCTTCTCAATGTAGGTCATTTTGAGAAACGGGTGTTTACCGAAATTGCGTTGGTAGCCTAATGATTCAGTCAAGTGTTAAAAAAGTACTACTTTAAGAACACATACGATACCAGACTACGAGGAGAAAACGATTATCACTGATACAGCATTACTATTAAGTGAACACAGTGCGACAAAGTGGTCGGCAGTGCTGTATCAGAACAACCCTGCTTCGCTGAAGTCAATTACACGGACACATTCGGTGAAACATTATAGTTGCCACAACCAGGGAGCTATTAATTAGAACTAACAACGTTAGAACACGCTGTGGGTACATGCTCAAACCAATGACTGTTTCGCTGAACGAAGTAGGTAGGGTTGGCGTAGCCTATGCGGCTGTGGACCTAGAGAAAACACCCACGTTGTTGGTTCAAGAAGCTGAGAGCTGCACAATATCTACTGCGATAGTGTGCATACTCAACCTACCATTACCCAGTTATCTAAGTAATTTTATTTCTTCAAGTACATTACACTTAGTTTAACGAAGTTACATACAAAACTGCAGGAGGATATGCAATTTAAACCACACGGTCAGGTCCAACATGAAAAAAGCATCTGAATACGGTAAGGGTGGGTTAATCTAGAATAAAAATGTACTAGGAAACAGCAGAAGTTGATAAAACAAAGCTAAGCGAAAGGATGATAAATGGCGAATGTAGACATGCTACTGGCAGCGGTGTAATGCTTGTCGAATAAAAATATGGTCATATGTCCTGAAGTTGTACCATTTGAGATCAGGCTAACGTTGACTGACGAGCCTGCGAGTAAGTCAGTATTCCGCAATTCAACAATTTTTTTTTAAATAGCAATAATCAACGCTAATAAATACCACACATGAACTAAACTGGTCACCAGTACGGAAACATACCCCTAAACAGTACACTTGAAAATGGAGGGTCCGAAATGTGGGCGGGGGGAGGGGTTTGCCGGCTTCAACAGTTCCAGTTTAACACAATCCAGTAACTGAACTGAACATTAGGTTGTGGTTGTCCTTATGGGATACTATAACCTAATCGCTGTGCACCGTGATGAAAATCACGTCATATGCTCGTATGAAAAGTCAGCTCTCAGCATTTTTGCTATTATAACTATACATTTGACAGTATAAATCTGCTAGCGAAACTGCACTGTTCTCCACATTTATCACGGGTTAAAAAGTCCATTACCATGCAATTGAGCGCAAAATATGCAGCCTATCCACCAACTCTGTTCATTCAAAGGTCGACCAGGCTGAGGACTTGCTTCAGATGTTACGTAGCTGCTTACGATATTTTGTTTCGGAGATGTTCTCAGACCTAACGAAAAAAACTGAAGACAACTAAGCCACCCACACTGCTGGCGATCAGATGGCGTCATGTGTGCGCAAACTAAAGCTGTGTAATATAGTGGGAGACGCAGCGTCAGACTGTGATCTGTTGAATGAAAACCAACTACACGTCTGAACAACAAATCAAAGATTAACAATTGTTTCCGGTGCTCGTATATAAAACCAATTATACGCGCTACCGGAATGCTCCAGAACAGAGATTTTGGAGCGCTCTGGTGCTAACAGTCATATGATACGGATGAGTCCTGAGTTTTACAGACGACAGACAGAAATTCAGTGCTTGCAAGATAAGGCAAAGGTTAGATATGTGCAATCGGATACTAACTGCTTCAGCAAGGATAAACAACCGAAGCCATGTACACACTCGAAACATGAGCCGAAAGGCGGTTTCCTTGGAATTCCTCACGTCACACACTTTGACTATCACTGGCTAAAGATGTAGGCATTCTGATGATATACATCGGTCGTTTAGTAACATAGCAGCGAAAGAACACGTATACCGCTGGAAACCTATAGCTGAAGAACTTGGGGATTTGGCAAACTGGAGCTTCCAAATTATCCAATTCGTTCGACAAATCTGTTTGTGTTGAAGTATGCACGTGCAAGTAAGCGAACAATTGCAGTTTCTTTGTCGAACATTCTCCATTGGGGGTCTTCGTCACTATGTTAACGATGCGTTGCTTGGGACGAACAAGTGTATCCCGCAGAAACCACGCGAGTTAAGATTACAAAAGGCTTTGGTGATGAGTAGGACTAATTTGGCGCGCCCGGTTTGCAACCCTTAGAATGGATAAATTGAAAAGTGAATGTAGTGTCCACAAACACTGCAAAAAACTAACTTTAGCCATGAAGTATCAAGCCGGTAGAACTAGGTCACAAACGGGAGACAAATGATGGTCAACAATAACAAAAAGGACAATGAACGGGGCAAAACCGATTTTTCAACAGTCAGAAAACATACCTTGTGTTCCTCCTCAGTGACAACGCCTTCGGTAATCAGCTTCTTACTGTATTGATCTAATGCAGTCGGTTGTTGCCGAATGCGTTTATACATGAGTGGCTGAGTAAACATGGGCTCATCCATTTCATTGTGGCCCGAACGGCGGTAACAGACAAGATCGATCACTACATCCTTACTGAATTCCGAGCGCCACTCTGCCGCAACTTGCGCCACGCGAGTCACCGCCTCCGGATCATCAGCATTTACATGCAAAATAAGCGAGTTGGTGACGCGGGCTACATCAGTGCAGTAGGGTGATGAGCGAGCCATCCGAGGGTCAGTGGTGAAACCGATCTGGATGGACACAACAGAGCGATGTAGTGAACGGCGTGCAATGAAATACAAGAGGTGGCATTTGCGTAACCTGGAAATAAACACAAATTTACCAAAAGCTTCAGGACTGCATTACTCGGAAAAAAATTGCCGGAGAGTGGAGGCAAAATGCACCGCGAAAACTATACCCTTTAGAACGGTTACCATGAGTAACCACTAGTAAACAATACGGTAAACAATTCAGCGCCCAGCAGTGAAAACGATATTCGCGAGAAGGTGGTTCTTTTCGAAGTGGTTTTACTAGAAAAAGTCCAGCACAAACAATGCTTGATCAACAAGATGCATACACGTCCTCAGCAAGGATCATATCGACACAGCTGCTGCGTTGAACAAACCAGTAGGCAGGAAACGACGCCAACGTAAGAATCGCGTCTGATCGGTAGAGTGGCACACCTATATATGAAAAGCAGGCAAAATCCATTGAAGACTGATCAAACACCTTCGGTGACGAGTAAACATACAGCCTTCTTGAGTCGCCTTTTTGTGTTATTATGCTCTATTCTCCGTCATTCAGTAGTTGTTACAAAAACACCATTGGTCCCTCTAACACAACTTCGGATTAACCATACTAAGTGTGTGTATTACTTCACCGGAGTGACAACTTCTACCTCCAGCATGTGGCGAGACGACGGGGCAAAATCAACACAGGGTGAACACGCGCAAAGCATGACTATCTTTATGTCGATAAGCAAGCGTTTACATGACAGACAATCAGGACGGAAAACGAATGCTTATGGGATATTTCATCGCGTCATGTGGTTATTAGGGTACGGCTTCATTCAATGATAACTTGCACATGGTTTGTAACTACTAAGGTGGAGAGGTGAACAGTGTCGCATGAACACAAGGAAAGACTGCAGAAAGTCAGGAGTTGATAATTAGGAAGCAGGATGAAAACTACCACGCAATAGCAATCGACGTTTGAGAAACTAGTCAGCATATTTTGCATGTGCGAATTTTGACCACACGCGCCTCCAGTTGGTTATTTAATAAGCAATGAGCCCATCAGCAAGACAGTGAAAACAGAACCCACTGAAGATGAACAGTCGAAAAAGCAGGTTGCCACTTCGGAAACACACATACACGCAACTCGACAAAGCGTGCGTCCAGTGGAGTAGCTTATTAAAATATACCAAAAACAGCGTACAACGTAAATTTTACCGAGGTTCGGCAACAAACGTGAAATTTAACAGCCCTCATTCCTTTAGAAAAAATATGAAAAATCTGAAGGAACTGACCTTTAGAGAAGTCACAAAAACAGCGCATTCACGACTTTGAACCATCTTCAGGGCAAATATCTGACCAACTCTTTTGCATTACAAAACAAGACTGGAATCATCAGCCGCCATAAAAACGTAAGCGAATAAGAAATAAATCAAATGAATGATAAGACTAACTTGATTGTTGACCACAATGTGAACTGTGCCATGCGTGGAATAAGAAGGTAGGTCGCTCAAATGGAAAGTTTCATAGACGACTCCTTGGCCACAAAATGACGCATCGCCATGCACCAAGATGGACATAACCTTCTTCCCGTCTGTGTCACCTCTGACAAAAAAAGAAGAGGGAAAAAGCATAAGCGAATGTCTAAACTAAGGATCCACAGTCGGTTGAAGAAGCTGCGCGAAGCACGATTGTAGCAATAAGTACTTGTTTAATATAACTGCTTCACGGCACAGTACAACCAAAACACAAGGCTAAGTGAACTCTCGTCAAGGCCAAGCAGCACATCGACGTGCTTCAGCCTGAGCAGAGACGTCTGGGTACCATATCGATGCTTTCACAAAAGTAAAACCAGAATCAATAGTCCAACACTAGAGTGCTTGGGTTCAGGTTGACGAGCTTCGGTGGGATGCACCAACGGATCGGGGAAAGTAAAAGTGGAAAAGGTTACGAGAAAACCATAATGATAACAAGGGACAACAAAGGAAAACAAGGACATACAACAAGGCAATGGATCGGAGTTGCCAGACACAGAACTCAACCAATAGTGGAAGACAAATAGATGACCCCTGCTATTACAGACACTTTTTAGGCTGCTAGTGAACATCATGATTTCCAAGAAACGTTATAATCTGCAGACAGATCACCGTGAATGTGTAGCACATCACTAAGATATCATGTACAAAAAAGAAACCAGGTGTATGAGACTGAACGCACACCATTGTTCTACAGTCACGAAGCCCGGTCCACTTCGTGTCGATTACTTCCGCATGCTCAGTGTAAGTCAGCTTACTACCCGGTAGAAGCTTCACTCCGAGGTCTTCGGAACCTCTGAGTACTCCTTCCAGAATATCGTCTATCACTGGTTTGAAAAGCAAATGGGAAATCGGTCATTCTTGTCGGATACTACTTGGAGTAAAAAACGCTCAAGATAGCTACACATAACTGCGTATTCTGCAACCATTGCGGACATACAGCGACTTCAACAAATTGGTATAGTTCACCAGAACTCTCTTGCAATAGAGACATTCTTGGAGAGCATATTGAGCAGCCGAGTAAAACTCAGCCTTTTGGTCTTACAATGCCACGACCATTGGCTTGTAAGAGCAGTAGAGATGTTTGTTGCAAGATGACGGTAGGATCGACACACGTGAATCCCAGTTGAAAACCTGTCTGTGTTCCTCGTATTTGACACTCGCTACATTGCATAAGTTGCCACGTTATGCGACTCGCGAGCACCTTGGCAGCGACATGGACACATGGGGTTCTGGGAAGGTTTGTTGACAAGTCCCGATGACGAAAGAGCCCCTTCGTTTTTTGGTGGAACAGAAGTGTGGATAATTCGAGCAACAATCCTCTATTACCACTTTTGGAAACAGATGGACTCGGATCACGATGTTGTTTGCCAGTTTGGTTTTGTCATTTGCTCAGAGGTCACAGGTTAGTAAACGTAAGATAATTAACCGGCACGCGAGCGACGAAAGTTTAAAGAACGCTTGCCCGGAAGCACTGGTTCGACTCAGTTATGAGAACCCGACGAACAATAGAAACAAACCACAGCGGCTATGAAAACTTGCTGTGAAGAGATATGTACTGAAAGAGTAGTGACCACGGTAAAACTTCGGTCACGTCCGTAAACCTCCTGAACAATTGTCGTTCGATTTAACCAGGATCTGAATACGATTGCGAATGTCAAGGTCATAAACGTAAGCTGACGGAAAGATTGCGCAAAGACCTTGAGCACCACATCGTTGCACAATCGAAAGAGACAGAACGAGCCCTTCTATATGGAAATATCAGACAACTATTTTCCACGATTCTTAGTTGTACTGATTGTCGACCCGATGTTATTGAGATTGTATGTGGAATGGGTGGTTCACGAATTACTAGCCGATCGCGCCGACTTGACAGGTGGGTTGAACCTTTTGAACAACAGCTTGGCTGGCCTCAACCAGACTATGTAGACGGTGTGGCCCGGAAGGTGTTATTGCATTCCAGACGGTCCTTCGTCGGAAACAGAAGTGATCACAAAGCTCAAGTTACTGAAGCGTAGCAAGACTCTTGGATCACATCTCTCTCCTTTTCTTCTCAAGCATGATGAGGACTGACGAAACCCATCCAGACTGTTTCAGAAACCGCAGACATACCCTGTGATTAGTGTTTTTCAACAGCAATTTTCGTTTGCAGAAAGAGGACCCGAAGTCTATATGACATTCACAGAGGCATCAGTGTCTGCTGCGTCCAAGTTACTCATCAGTCTCATTTTACGTCCGCACATTGAGCCCAGAGAACTTCGGATAGGTGAAGAACAGGCAAAACTACGGTAGGGTCGAAAGCGCGTTAATCATATTACTACCAAGCAAAGGATAACGGGGCATCGGCAGTCGTACAGACAGCCGACAGTTGTAGATTTTTTAGACTTGAGTGCAGGTTTCTAAGCTGGTTTGATACCTATGCTTTACTGACGGTATATTCAGTTTCTCAACAGCCAATGGTTGCTGTCGGTGGGGTCAATGCTCAGCAAAAGTGAGTACGAAACGACAACGTACCAGCGCATGATCTGAATTTATGCACGTGCTCCAATATGAACGACAGTCCTGAATGGAACCCCGCCACCTATAACTAACAGCTATGTGGTCTATCTGAGACCAAGTCTGATTCAGAGAGGGAGGGCGCCAAGTATAGCAATGACGCGCACGATGCCTAAAACTAGTGCTGGCTAAAAACAGCCTATGCTCAGCGCACAGCTGCAATAATCGCCCGCCGTTGTCCGAGTGATGTGATGCTATCCCAAACGTGCCACCTAAACGAGATTCGGCCTCACCAAGGCGGCCGACTTGGGCGTTCATATCTCCGGCCAGAACGACTATATCAGAACCACGTGTCGACCGGAGGAGAGTGGCCAGATTCGAATAAAAGACGTCCTTGACGCTGACGTCACTACAGTCAGTTGGAGCGTAAGCAGACACAACGAAAAGATATCTGACGTTTTTGCGTATAGAACTAACCCTAACAGAACCTGCCAAGCGGAAGACATAAAGTCTACTATTAACGGAAATCCAATTTATCAATGCGGCTGCGGTCGTC